>PITA01012365.1:0-62293 GCA_004023965.1 Spilogale gracilis | reverse complement strand
AGAGAGCAAGATAGACAGAACCAACTGTTTGCCTAAAGCTAGACTGATGTAACTAAAAGGCTTTAAATAAAGAACCCTGAAGACACAGTTTTCAGGAGAGGAGATCCCCACGCCACTCTTCGAGTCAGGTCTCCTCATTTTATCGCCGACTCCGTCACCACCTTCGGGGAACCCCAACCTTTACCGTTGCCGCCGGCTCCCAGCACAAAACAAATAAAGAAAAAGAGACCAAAAAACAGACTCTTAACCTACAGAGAACAAACTGGTGTTGCCAGAAGAGAGATGGGAGGTGGGGGTGGGTGAAATAGATGGAGAGGATTGAAAATACACTTATGGAGGGGCTTCTGGGTGGCTCAGTGAGTTAAGTGGCTGCCTTCGGCTCACGTCATGATCCCAGGGTCCTGGAACTGAGTTCTACATCAGGCTCCTTGCTCAGAAGCGAGCCTGCTTCTCCCTCTGCCTGTCACTCCCCCTGCTTGTGCTCAGTCCCTCTCTCTCTCTCTCTCTGACAAATAAAATATTTTTTTAAATGTACGCTTATGGTGATTAGCACTGAGTAATGTATAAAGTGTTCAATCTCTACATTGTACACCTGATACTAATATTATATATAATATAATACTAATATAATCATGTGTTAATTATACTGTATGTTATATGCTTTATTTTAGAAGTTAATTATTTTTAAAAATTAGTATGATACACTATAAGACTTATTTTTTTTAGATCTTTATTTTTTCATTGGGGGGAGGGGCAGAGGCACCAGCAGACTCCACACTGGGCATGGAGCCAGACCAGGGCTTGATCCCATGACCCTGAGATCATGACCTGAACCAAAATCAGGAGCCAGATGCTCGACCTGAACCACTCAGGCATCGCTATTTTCTTTTTTTAAATGTCAGTGAAATTTTTGTTGGAGATAAATACTTGCTGACAAAGAAGGACAGTCACGATGCATTCTGATGCCATCCATGCCAGAGTATTAGAATGGTTAACGGTGTGATGGAATTACTGATAACTGATTTTGTTTGTTTGCTTCTCTATTTGCCTACATTTTCTCCATTCTATATAATAATTGAGCAACTAGAAAATGGGAAATGTTACTTTTAACAAAGATGACTTTTTTTATTCAGTAATAAATTGGGCAACGAAAGGAAGGGGTGTGTAAGAGAGAGAGAACCACTGACTCCAACTTTCGCAAAGAACTGGGTGTGTTCACTTGTATAGGCAAGGCGGACAGGCGAACAGATTGACAATGGCTCTATGACACGCTGCAATTCCAATCTGACGAAGTGCTGTAATAACATGTAGTCTGTGTGTGCTCCTTACTGCCTAAGGCACGATGCCCAAGCATGGGTTTGGTTATGGTTTCAGGGACTATCGTGACCGACCTCTACTGGCCATGGCTGGTAAAGCCTAAACTTCCTTCAGGAAAGTGGTCAATTTCCTGCAAAACTGTTTTTGTGAAGATGCAGGGGAGAGGAGGGAAGACTGCTACCAAATCCAGCTGTACTTTCACTTAACCAGATATACGAGTGACCTATACCAAGTTCATAACTGAAGATCACACCCTGACAAGGAAGTGGAACTAGAGAGAGCCCCCTCTAGCCTCTTCCAACTGAGATCCTATAATTCTTTGAAATGACAAAGAATCTTGCTCAGAAGTGCAAATGGCTCTGAGAGTTCTAAAAAGAAGAGGAACAACAACCAAGAATCCTAGGCAAGAAAATAAAAATAGAAAGGGAGAGAGAATAGAACATATAAAAATATGTAATAAAGTCACAATAATTAAAACAATGTAGCACTGATTTCAGATCAGGGAGAACATGAGAAGGGAATAAAATGTTAAAAAATATTATGCGGAAATTTAATATATATAAAATCACATTTTTTAAGATTTTATTTATTTATTTATTTATTGAGAAAGAGAGAGAGAGTGCATTAGCACAAGGAGGTCCAGGGAGAGAGAGAGGGCTCCACGCTCAACATGGAGCCCAAAGCAGGGATCCATTTCATGACCCTGAAATCATGACCCAAGCTGAAATCAAGCATTCAATGCCTAACTGACTGAGCCACCCAGGCACCCTATAAAATCACATATTAAATGAAAATTTTCAACTTGTCAAAGGATTATCTTACATCCCTACTTCTGGCCTTATAAACATACTATCAAAGTCAAAAACTCTTAAGAAAATAATAGAAAAATTTTACTGCATGAAAATTGTGAATGGTCTTACATCAAAAAAAATTAAAGGATATAAAGAACACTGTAAAAAATTGAATCACATATAAACAGGAGTTAATATAATTAATATGCAATAGCTTTTAGAATTGATAAAAAAGAAACAGTACAATTGACCAATAGAGAAAGTACACAAATCACATATGAAAAAACAAATAAGACAAAAATATGAGAACAAAGATAGGGGGAAAAAATTCAACATCACCAGTCATTGAAAAATTTCAAATTAATGTATAACCGGTGTGTAAATTATATGAAGTAGGACTCAGAGAATGCTGTTGGAAATCAGCCTTAGGAATGCCTAAAGGGCTCATTTGGTAGAGTATGTGGTTCTTGATCTCATGGCTGTGAGTTCAAGTCCACATTGGGGGTAGAACTTACATAAAAATAAAATCCTTAAAAAAAAAAAAAAAAAAAAACTTTAGTTTACCCTGCACCTGCTTACTCAAACTCCAAACCAGCTCTGTAAGGCTGAAGTGTTTTCTGTATTTTCTCACTTCTCTGACTTAAAAAGAAAATAAGAAAAAAGAAAAAATTCTGATTTCAGTAACTAAAATGTCCAATACTGTGTAATAATCACAACTCTGAATTCCATCTAAAGGTGAAGTTGCCTCCCTCTTAGTTCAGCCCTGCCCCAGACCGGATGATTGTCGTGGAAACAAAATGAGAATGGGGTTGGAGGGGGAGGTCTCTTTTTCCTCACTTTGCACTTCTACTGGTCATGTAGGATTTTTCCTCCGCCTTATCTCTCAACTCGGTTGCTGGCCCCTCTGGGATGACTGGCACAGCACCTGATATGGGTTGAAGTATGTCTGCCTCCCCCTCCCCCAACTAATATGTGTTAGAGCCCCAATCACTCCCTTCACCCCCATACTCCCTGCTTCCACCCCCATCCACTGTACCTCAGAATGTGACATTGTTAGGAGACGGGCTCTTTACAAAGGTAATCAAGTTAAAATGAGGTCAATAGCGTGGGCCCTAATCCAATATGACTACTATCTTATAAAAAGGGGAAATCTGGACACAAAGACACACATGAAGAAAGAGAGAGAGGGAGATGGCCATCTGCAAGCCTGGGACAGCCCCTTCCTCAGAGCCCTCAGAAGGAACCAACCCTGCTGATTGGGTCAAGGTTGATTTTAGACTTCAGGCCTCCAAAAATGTGAGGCAATAAATTTCTGTTGTTTAAACCCTCCAGTTTGGGGTACTTGGTTAGAGCAGCCTTAGCAAAATGATACAGCACCCAACAGTATTTGACTCAGTTCCTAGTATAAAGTATACGCATTCTCTCATGGGTGCTTTATGGATTCTTCAGAGAAACACACACACATACCCTACCCTAACTGCTGGGATATATCTTGATGCACACAAATTCATCTCTGCTGAATGATTGGCTGATTGCATACAAGTCTTCCCTCAGGCCCTAGACATCCATCATTACATCTCTTCCAGCCTCTTTCCCCTTGCTTCTCAGTGGGGTCCTGTTAGACAGGATATAAGAAAACCCTAAACCAGCACACCATATGGCGGTCCACATCTGGTGAACAAGTATGCACATCTTTGACCCACTATCAATGGAAATGTAACTACTTCCCAATGGCAGCCTTCTACTTTTGCATGAAACCTCCAAACACAGACTTCTGTGAAACACCAATCCCCCTTAAACAGAGGACCCATATCAAGCTGAGTGGCCTTGAAATGTCTCTCTCATGAAGCTTGATGGAGCACCCTAATCCTCTGCCATTAGAGAGGAAGAGAGGAACTCACAATATACCAATAAATCTGTCCAAAGAAATCTTTTATGTAATCTCCAGTCTCCACTTTTCTTGATTTTCCCAGTGCTTTTTACAGGTCGAAAGAAAGTAGAGCGCTAAGAATAACAAAGCCATTTCCTACCACCTCCTTTATACATCCTGCCCAGGGCCACCTGCAAGGCACAGATGGTTAGGCTCCGACTCTTGGTTGTGGCTCAGGTCATGATCTCAGGATCCTAAGATCAAGTTCACACTCAGCTCATGAATCTGCTTGAGATCCCCCCTCCTGCACCTCCCCCTGATCACTCATGCACGTTCTGTCTCTCAAATAAATAAATAAATAAATAAATAAATAAATAAATAAATAAAATCTAAAATCAAGCCATCCATCCTGTCCAGAAGGCCCAGCACCTAACTCTGGAATGTGGGGAATACCACATACACTGGGGCTTCAGGCAAAGTTGAGTCAGACACAATCCTGTCTGAACAGCCTGTTATAAACATAATACTGGATATCATTTCTCTCCTTTTATATTCACAGAGCTCTAAACAAAGGTGTGCAAGAAAACTCAGGAAGGTTGTGGATAAATACGCACTCTGGTACGTTGTTCGTGAAGTTCAATCCCTTTATCTCTACCTCCTCAACATACATGTTAGCAATCATCATTAGCCCACTGATCTACATCTGAAGGCTCTCCTGACTAAGGTTTTACTAGACAGTAGTAAAGGACCCCTCAGGCTCCTGGAAACCTCACAGACTTACACTATCCCTAAACCCCTCCCAGCTGGCAGGCACACATCCAGTCACTGCTCACAACACCACGGCAACTGTTTCTGCCCACGGGTGTTTAACAAAAACCACCTTTTGTGCACTGAAAACATCTCAAGAAATCTTTCTTAACCATTCGCTCCCAGACCCCAAAACACCACAAAAATATCATTGCTCTTTTAGAAATGCTCTACACCATATGGAAGTTAAACTGATGAGGAAGCTCATACTAGCCCTTTGAGAAGGTTCTGTGGGCTTCCTGGAGTGAGGAAGTTCTATGCTGATTTATTACGCTATGATATTATGATTAGAACCTGATAAGCAAAAACCCAATCTTTTTATTAAAATTAGATAGTGGGCACACAGACACAGACACAGACACAGACAACAAGCATGTGCTGCCATTTGTGTCAACAGCCAGACCCGGAACTAGGCTTTCTGTTATCTCGCGATTTTAAAATAAGAAAGATTAAAAATGAAATGCCAGGTAATGTTTATACAGATGGCAAAATACACAAATCCCAGTAGATACAGACCTGGATGATCCAAAAACAAGGCCTTGTAGCTATCTATACTCTGCTTTTTAAATGTTCATAGTGCTCAGAGAGGACTGGTTCTCAACTTGCTTAGGCATTAGAATCACCCATGGGGCTTAGGTCACAGTGGGAATCCTGAACCCCCCTTTAGATTTTTCTGACTTAGTCTGTAGGAACTGGATGCTTATATTTATATGAAGGTCTCAGTAACATCAGTTGCAGGTGGTCTGACGACCAACTTTTGAGACACTTTAGCAAACCCCTTCCAGTACAAGTAAGAGCAGTGAGGTTTCTATCCATACTTTGTATCATACCAGCTGTGTAGCAAATCATTTCATCCCAGAACATCAGTTTCCTACAAATATCAGAAGAGAAGTGTAAATAACGAGCTGTGAGAATGGGAAAGAGAAAATCGCTTTTGGGCACGAGGGAAGACCTCACAGCCCTCCTACCATTTTCGCAATCCTTTATTCATACTTCTCTTCTGATACCTTAACATTAGCTATTGTATGCTCATCATATTGTCCCTACCTAAATGTAAATTCCTAAAGAATAGGATCACTGATTTTTCCTCTTTGTATCTTCCATTGTAACTGGCACAACTGTTGCAAAGAAAAACAGACATCATTTGTCTTAGTTACATTTAAATGTAAAACTCTGAGTTCACTTTTTAATTCTTTTAAAATAAACAAGGAGGTGGAAGGGGGGGGAGCACCAAAAGACACAGAGACCAATCAAAGAGAGATGTACTGACACTTAACTCTCCATCCAAAACAAAGTTACACAATATTCAGCTTGCTATTGTTAAATGCCTGAGCACATTCAGTTCTCCCACTTTGAGTGGAAGGGAGCAGGGAAGAGCTGTCTAGAATCTGACCTGGCTTGGGAGTGGGGGACAGATAAACCCCTTCAGAACTGCTGTAAAAGCACAGAAATGGTTGCTATAAACACTCTATTAACTCTTTTGAGACAGCTTCAGTGTGCAGATAATAAAGATACGCCTAATATTGTGGACAGAGAAAGTTCTCCCAGTAGCTTTGCAAGCATGACAGGTTTTATTTGCTGCTTTTCTGAAATTAATCCTTGGGGAAAGACCACACACAGACTTAGCGCGATTTAAATACAACAGACATCAGTCTCAATTTGTTAATCCCATTTGTGTCCAGAAGCTTAGGGAAAGGTCCTCTCTCATTCTAAATATTAAAACGGTTCAGACCCATAAGAATTATTTTACCAACATCCTCCCAGGAGAGTCGTGCATTATTTTAACTTGATAATCGAGTTTTGATCCAGTCCAGTCCCTAGGGTCCCTGGAGTGACGGACTCAGATCTGACCTTAGCGTTTTCCTGCTGTGTTACCCTAAGTGAAATCCTTTGACCCTCGGTATGTTGTCTGCAAATGGGCGTCATGACTTCCTTACCTCCTGAACTCTGAACGCCTAACCAACAAGTTGAAACACCAGCCCCTGGGCTTTTCCTAAGGTCACTGAGCTGCCCCCCTAGAGAAGCAGCGTAAAGCACTCGGCGGTGAGGGAAGCCAGGCTTTCTCAGCACGGCGCTCCGCGCAGCAACCCCCTCCCTGCCGCCCGCACCGAGGGAGAAACGCGAGTGTACTGACACTTCCAGAAGCCTAAAGCGGCGCGGGGCGTACAGAGCACACGCCGGCGCGAGAACCCGAGGGACGCGGCCGGGTTTCTTCCGCTTCCGCCGGAACTCTCTGGGGGACGGACCGCTGCGAACGCAACTTCCGGCCCGAAAAGATCCAGGGAGTGTCGGCGTTCGCGGTGGGAATCCCGTGGCTGCCGGACCCGCGTGGCCATGTGGCGGCTGCTGGCTCGCGCTGGGGCGCCGCTCCTGCGAGCGCGGCCGTCAGGTCAGGAGGCCCTCGGTCCCTCAGAAGACCTCCCCATCCCCAGTGCGGGGCCCAGCCGGCTCCCGGAAGGCTCCGCGGACGGTTGCCGCAGAGCTGAGTGGGGTCGCGCTCCCCCGCCGCGGTGACACATATGGGTGGGCCACAGCCACCCGCGGGGGTCAACGCCTGGAGGCCCCCCTGGCTTCCCGGGGGGGGTGGGGCTTGGTGCTGGGCCTGGGAGCCCATTTAGCGGAACCCGCGGCCCACCATCATGGCACTCGGTCAGGGCTGACTTTGGTCTGGGTCGAACCAGGCCCAGGCCTTGTCGCTTTCGGATCTGAATTTGATTTGCCTTTGTAGATTCTTGGGCCGTCCCGCCCGCCAGTGCTGGCCTAAAGACGCTGCTCCCGGTGCCGACTTTTGAGGGTGAGAGCTTGTGTCACTTTCGTGTTTGTCTTCTCTGATGGGACCTGGAAGAGGGTAGGCAAAGACGAAGGCGGGTTCTGCTTTCTCGCCTCCGTTCAGTCGCTCAGTAAATACGTATGGAGGTATACGTGCTGTAAACGGGTCGGGATAGAACAGTTGCTGTTAATGATCGACTGTAATGGGGTATCTCCACGATGGCCAACTGTGTGGGGCGGTTCAGTTGGTTAAATGGGGGTCTTCCCCTCAGATCATGATCTCAGAGTCCTGGGATCAGTTCCCACTAGCAGGGAGCCCAGTTCTCCTGCCTGCCACTCCCCCTGCTTTTGCCTGCTCTCTCTCAAATAAATACTGCCATCAAGTTTGAACTTCTGATGGTCCCCTTAAGAGCTGTTACAGTGCGCACTCCTAGAACTATATGGGGAAAGCATTAACTTGTTAAAAGTAAACGTTAAAATAAACCACAGTTTTGTAAATATAATTTACCATGTCTTTAATATATTGGAATCTTAAAAAAAAAAATGAACAAAAACATATGAAAGTGTCCTTGAGCTCTTGAGCGTTTTATCTTCCACACATAATTTTGACACTACTGTATGCTCCAGAAGTACATATGGACTTGAAGACAAGATACCGCATCACTAAATAGAAACTGGAGGAGGGGGGTGGCTGGGCGGCTCAGTTGGTTAAATGGGGCTCTTCCCCTTAGATCATGATCTCAGGGTCCTGGGATCAAGTCCCACTAGCAGGGAGCCCAGTTCTCCTGCCTGCCACTCCCCCTGCTTTTGCCTGCTCTCTCTCAAATAAATACATAAAGTCTTAAAAAAAGAAAAAGAAAAAAAATAAACTGGAGAGCAGGTTGCAGTTTCTATATCCCTGTTAGCCAATTAATAATTTGGTATTTCCTTGAAGGCTCCTGTTTTATATTTGAGTCCATGATAAAGCCATGCCTATTTTACCATAGACATGTTTTAAGTGACTTACAAGTTAATAATTTTTTCTCCAATTTGTCAGAATGTCCAATAAGAAAAAGATGTACCGTGTCTGGCCTGCATTTCAATCCATCCACCCTCACCACAGCGAGCTGCTGCACATTGTAGGAAATGTACACATGCCAGCATGAAAAGTCCCCGTAGAAATAGAGCATAGATCAGAGGATGCCTAGGTTGTAGTTTCCTAATCTGGTAGAGCAGAACTTAAATATTTTCATGTACAATGTAGTATTCTTTCCACCACCCCCATTAACATCCAGAGAGGCTGTGTATTATTTTTTTGAAAAAAAATCTGTCTTTGCTGTTTTCACTGCATGGCCTAGACAAGATTATAAAATGTTCATAGGCCTCAGGTTCCTCCTTTATAAAATGGAGATTTAAAATAATACTTGCCTAATGTTCTCTTTCTTGAGCAGGGTGGCCGTCAGTGTGGGTGTGTTTATGCATTCACTTTGTGAGGAGCCACTGACCTGTACACTTTTTATTTGGCCCTTTGATTATTTATGTGTGTTAAACTTTAAGAAGTTCAACAGCTGTAAAAAGGGAAGCCTTAAAAAATTATCAAGGTTATAAAGTTGTTTTAAAGATTAAATGAGATACTGCACCTAAAGCACTCAACTCAATGTCTAACACTTTGTAAACATTGAAAAAAAAAGTGTCAGCCACTGTTACCTGTGACAGTCTTGATCCCTTTATCTTCCCAGATAGTCTCCTAGTGTTAGAGCACATTTCTTTTGAAAGTTAAAACGTCCTATTTTCAAAGGTTCAGAAACGTCTCCATTAATACTTGTCATAATCAAAAGATTCCAGTGTCAATAAAAAAGCATCCACAGGAAAGTCCTAATATACATTTGAAATTAATTTTTCAGTGGTAATTTTAAGAATCCCACTTGATTGATATAAATCTAGGAAGTAAATGGATCCTTTGAGATATGTGGTTTTATTTCTTCTTGGCTGTCTGTGCTCCTTTTAGATGTTTCCATTCCTGAAAAGCCCAAGCTTAAATTTGTTGAAAGGGTACCACTCGTGCCAAAAGTGAGAAGAGAACCTAAGAACTTGAGTGACATCCGGGGACCTTCTACTGAAGCTACTGAGTTCACAGAAGGCAGTTTTGCAATCTTGGTAAGTGAGTTCAGTGTCAGGCAGAGGCAGGGTGGAAGCCAGGGATTAGCAAAATCTCATGCTCTTGGAGTTAATTCTCACCCTCCACAGGTTTATTAGAACGGGAATGGCCACCGTTTGCTCTTTAAACTGATGTGCACTACCCACTGAACATTTGAGTTGTGTATCTTCATGTCGAGTAGAATCACTGTAAAAACTGGAGGAGTGCTACCAAATTGCTCCCTATAATCAGACTAAGAGATCCTCTCAGGCCTCTGGTGAAAATAAAACTATCTGTGACTTAGGATGTGGGACACAGTTTCCTTCCTCGAGTAGCTTCCATGGAGACTTGATGTCAGTAGCTGCACAGATAGGTGTGGACTAGGACTGACTTCTATCAGGCAGCCAGAGCAATATTTTAGTCCTTCCACAGCCTGTGGATCAGCCTGTCGGCCTCTCACAACCTCATGTCCATACCCCGTCCTTTAGTCTTTTCCAGCCACCCTGTCTTCTGCTCACACTCACCAAGCCATTCCTGTGCCTTTAACTGTTTTGTTTTCCCTTGGCTAGTTCCTGCCATTCTGGTCTCAGCTTTAAATATCTCCTTGGGGCGCGTGGGTGGCTCAGTTGGTTAAGCATCTGCGTTTGGCTTAGGTCATGATCCCCGGGTCCTGGGATTGAGTCCCACATCAGGCTCCCCACTGAGAAGGGATTTTTTTTTTTTTTTTTTCCCCTCTGCCTGCTGCTCCCCCTACTTGTGTGCTCTCTCCCTCCTTCCCTCTCTCTCTGACAAATCTTTTAAGTAAGTAAATATCAGCTCCTCAGAGGCCTTCCCTGGTTATCCAATGAAATGGGTCCACCTGGTTTTCATTTATTACTGTACCCTAGACTTTCTCCATGGTACTTATTAGGACTTTTTATTTTTATGTATATCATTGAAGCCATAGTAGCTATGAAAGAACACATAACAAGATAACTTGAGTTCCCACATATTTCTAATTCTGTCGTCCACTTTTAGGCACTGGGTGGTGGTTACCTCCACTGGGGCCATTTTGAAATGATGCGCCTGACAATCAACCGCTCTATGGACCCCAAGAACATGTTTGCTTTATGGAGAGTACCAGCCCCTTTCAAGCCCATCACCCGCAAGGGTATGGGTCAGCGCATGGGGGGAGGCAAAGGTGCCATCGATCACTATGTGACTCCCGTGAAGGCTGGCCGTCTCATAGTAGAGGTGGGTGGGCGTTGTGAATTCAAAGAGGTGCAAGGTTTCCTGGACCAGGTTGCCCACAAGTTGCCCTTCCCAGCAAAGGCTGTGAGCCGTGAGACCCTAGAGAAGATGCGGAAAAATCAAGAAGAACGGGAAAAGAACAACCAAAACCCCTGGACCTTTGAGCGCATAGCCACTGCCAACATGCTTGGGATTCGGAAAGTCCTGAGCCCCTACGACTTAACCCAGAAGGGGCGGTACTGGGGCAAGTTCTATATGCCTGAACGTGTGTAGTGAGAATGGGAGACATAACTGTACAAAGGCTATGAGACTGAATCTACTTTTTTATTCCCTTTGGCCTACCCTTACAGTGTTTGGTGACTCTGACACCTAACTGAGGAGCAGTAGATGAGTAAATGATTTCTGAAAAATTGTGGACTAGCTGTCGATTTTTAAAAGTGTATTATATTTATATCAAATAAAGTTTGTATCACCTCAGGATATAACTTCTCATTGGTGACTCCTTATCCTTAAATGATTATGAACCTCGGCTTCACTGACCGTTAGGGGCTCCAGTTCTCCCCAGCTGTAGGATGAAGCAAATGCTTCATCTTCAGGCCTGAAGCAAATGCTTCCATCTCCCACCTCTGATGTAAGTTGGATTTAATATCTGCATGGGTTTCCCTGCCGTCAAGCTCTGCTTCACATTGCTTTCCTTTTACCAAAGAGCTATATTAGTACTTGTTTCTCAAAGAAATCTGAAGAAGATCTTTGCTTTTACAAAATGGTAATTCACTGTACATCATTTCAGGTTAGGAACACTACTACTGGGCAGTGGGGGAATTCTGTACTACCTTTTATAGTACAGGAGCTAGTTGCTGTCTTGACTAGTTACGGACGTTCTTGGAAAGCAAAAAACGAGCAGTACATACGTTAATTGATTGAATAGGTATTTATTTATGCCCAAGTACCCATCACGATCTGGGAAGGCAAAGGGGGATGTTGGACAGTATGGTAAGGAACATACCCTTGCCTTTTAACACAAGGAACTAATAAAAGTTGAAGTTGGCCTTTCCCAGGTCTGAAATTCTCTGAGGAGGGCAAGTGTTTGGCTCTACCTTTGGGGCCCTGCAGGTTCTAGGACAGTGCGGTGTGCCCCACAGCACTCAGCCAGTTACTGTTGGATGAATAAAGGCCCCATGTGTTTCAAATCCCCATGGTTCCACCTTCCTGTCTTGTCTGTAACAAGATTCATCTCTTCCAGAGCTAGCCAGCAGTTTTTTATCCCCTATTGAAACTGAAAGAAATACAAATGGATAGAAATAGTAAACCATTTGCATCTGAAAGTGGGTAGAAAAGAGCACACTGACTTGAACTGTCAGCTTTTTTTTAAATCCCACTTTCTTAAAAAGATGTCCTGCAAAGAAAGTATCTTTCAAAAAGTACAACTATATAAACAGTTACATGGTCCTCAAGAGTTGTACACGGTGGTTCTTAATGTATTTTTAGTGAAGCTCTTGTAATAGAATTACTAAACTGCGTTAGAACACATCTGAAATCTTGAGTTGGGGCCATTGTTTGGGACAGTTTTAGACACACTGCTGGCCAAAAAAAATTCAGTTTCAGCTAGCAACACACACCATGTAAGAAATGACGCAAGTGGCAGCCACCTGTCACCTTTCTGACCTGACCTCTCATCTCTGATACAGTTCAGAAAGCATGGTATGGATGACTGTTGGGAGTTCAGTCGTGGTATAAACCGGCTCTTTTGTTTGGGATCCGCACTGCGTTACTGAGCCACGATCCTGGGACCAGCCGGTCTCTGCAGAGCGAAACTGTCAACTCCATCACCACCCGTAAAAAAGGACTTTATATGTCATAGTAATGAGAGGCCTGGCATATGTCTGCGTAAATAAATCAGTCCCATCCCAGGTATTTGCCCACAGCCTCTGCTACTAACAAACCCACTTACCACTGATGCCTTAAAAGGTTTCAAAATAAAACCCATGGACCCAATTGTGAGCAGAAATCAGAGCTTAATTACAGGTAATTAAGTCAACTGATACTTGAACATCTGTAAGTGGCAGGCACTGTCCTAAGCACTGGGGACGCTGCCGTGAGCCAGACGTGCATGGCGCCTATGGTTAGGCCATCTGCACTTTAGACTCTCAGACCCTGAAGAAGGAAGTGGCTGGAGGGTTGGTCAAATGTGAGACCTAGAAGAACCTGAAGAGCAGATGTAACCAGGGCCAGGTGTCAGTCAAAGAAAATTAAATGCTGATGAGTTGGGTGTGCTCCGATACCTGCTGGGTCTGTTTTATTTCCTGAACAGGCATGTATTCTCTACCCCTCAGCCCCTCCTTGACACCATCTTCCTAACCAGCTCATGTAGCTGTACAAACTGTTCCTTCAGCTCTGCACCCACTCAATTCTGCACTGTCCTAAGTCTACCTCTGCATAACTTTTAAGAGGTGGTTGATGGACATCCTATGTCATAGGTTTCATAATGGAAAGGAGTAGCTGTTGAGGAATCTGCAGTGGAGAAGAGATGGCACCACAGAAGTGGAAGGAGGATTAAAAATGCCAGCCGAGGCTCCATCGGTGAGGACTACAGGAGATAACGGAGGGGAAGAAAATCACAGGTTATACAATAGGATGTTCGAAGCCAGGATCACCAAGTCTTTCCTCTGCAGGGGCAAGGAGTCTACTCAGTGAGTCTGCACTAACTTGTCCTAACCATCAAAGAGAGGAAATTAATTTACTCTGGGCTTACTGGCTGGCTCTCTCCTACTAAAGAGTTTGGGGTGCTTCCAATGCAAGAACTAATTCTCCTTCAGCCATCCAGACACCACCACCCAAATTTTGCTGCAGGGAATCAACATCATTCTACATGGCATTCTAAACAGAGCCTTCTGCTACAGCCCTGGTTGTGGAACAGACTGCCCCCTGCCTCCGCATCTACCGCCAACTTATTCACCATTATTTCTCCCTAGGACATCTTTTCCCATAGTTCTCTCCAGCCTTTATCTATTCTCATACCTATTTCCACCCAAATCTGGAAAACCAGCAACAAACAACAAATGTCCTAAGGACATAAAAGTTACAAGTAAATGAAAGAAAAAAAATCTCCCCACAAATGGCTCACCTTTTTCAGGCAAATATGCCCCCAATGGTAGAAGCTAAGATGATCGCAAGGATAATACAGCAGATCATGATCATGATCTTCTTCTGCTCATCCAGACAAGGAAAGAAAAAGCATGTGAGAAGCAGCATCACTGTGCAGAGTTGCAGGGGAAGGAAGACAAAAGTGGATCCAGACATGGAGGAAGATGTGAAGGGGAAAAGGGTGATGGATCTGGCTTCTAGAACCCAGGATGTTATTAGAAGCATTGCTTTCAGACAAGAGATTCAAAATTAGATCAACAGCAGTCTCCGAGGATGTTCAGTATGTTGTTCTGCTTCCTAGATCCTACCACATCAGAGTTATCCCATCTCCTCCTAGAGACAGATACTCCCAGTGAGTAAACAGAATTCCTGGGGGTGGGGGCACCTTAAACCTGAAACTCAAATACAGTTATACCATATTCTTTGAGAGTTAAAGCATTTTCAGAAATTAGAACTTTTGATCTATCTGGTTGAAAAGGATTTTAACCCTTTTTCCAAACCTAAACAAAAGCCACCACATGGTGGCGCCCAACCACTATTCTGCAGGGAAATAGAGCCAGAACTATTTCACAATCAATATAAAGTCATTTATTTTTAAATTATCAATAAAATAATCAAGTTTACATTTAAAAAATACAAATGACAAAAAAAAAACCCTTCACATGTTGTATTCCAAACTAAGTTCCAGGACTCAACAAAGGCCCGTGGTAAGATCTCGTCTTCCTTGCAGCCGGAGCCAGTCCACTGTCCGACTTCATAGCCACGGGAAGAAGGCATCCCCCTGGCTCTGTCTGAGTGTTGAGCAAGGACGGAGGACATAGCCTTTGCAAAGGGAGCCAACGGGCAGTGCCTAAATTAGGTGCTCCCCCTATCCTAAAAAGTCAAAGCTGAACTATAAATCAGGGAGACCGGCAGGGAATCTAAGGGGTTCACCACTGGGTCTGCGTAGTCACTACACTTGAAATCATTACCTGGCTGTCGCTTCCTCCATGACAAGAACTGGGAGAGACAAAGAACCTGTCAAGCTCATTAACCTGGTAGCAATATGGCTCCTCAATAGTCCCCGGTCTCCCCAAGCTGACTCAGCCCCAGAGACAGGATCATCCTAAAGGCCACAGGAATGATCTCCAATAGCTGTGAGATATTCTCAGGACAAGCCTCACCTCTGCAGCAGCAAGGAGCCGTGCCAAAACTTGTCACACCTGTCTGCTAAGCAGAAAAACTTCATGGGGTCAACTTGGTCCTCACCCCAAAAATCTATGATTGTCCCAGTACTCATCCAGAAAACAAGGTCTCTTGATGACGCAGGAAGATCGTATTTCGACTACGATTCATTTGCAAATAAGTAAATGTCTCTTACCTAATTTTTAGCCCAGCTCAAGGTTTTTTTGTTTTTGTATTTGTTTTTTGAGGTTATAATATTCTCCATTTTAAGTTTCCTACTTCCTGAGAGACACGGGCAAACATATACATACGTCTCACATACGATCATAAAAATACATCTGGAATATATGAGATGAGTGACTGAATACTCGCACCAATCTGGGCATTTCCAGAGCCTGAGACTCAAGCACCTTGTCCCCGGCCCAGTTTTAAGTGCCTGGTTATTTTTGGCCTCAAGGCAGTGGCTTCACAAAGCATCACTCTGAAGGAGAACAGCCAGTTTCCAAGTTTCAGAGAGGGAAACAAATATCTCATGCCGTCAGCCTTTATAAATAGTGACCTCAGGCAACCGTACCACCCTGCTGCCTCCCTGAGTAAACGAGAGACTACAACAGAAGGACTGAAGGTGGCCACCAAGCTAACAGACTAAGAGCTTAATTTAAGATTGAACTTCAAACAAGTCAGCTTCTAAAATCAAAATGACATCTGCCAGTTCCACATGTTTTCAGGACATAGGGACAACAAACCATGAGGACCACGACCATGCCAAGCAGAAGGCTCAAGCCAAGCCCTATTGCTGCCACACTTGAAAGAATCCCTTTGTGTTGTTAAAGGTACTCCCTTAAAAAAATACGTTGCAATTTCTGGGAGGAGAATACTCCCTGAGGTAGAAAATACAGCACCTTGGGAAGGTTTGGAATCGGCTTTCCCAGGTGCAAGGCATAATTTGACACATTCAGAGGGAACGAAGAGACGCTGGGTTGGTTCATACTGTCCGGGAGAGAAGGTACATCAGAGTTGGTGGGGCAGGAGAAGGTTTTGAGGAGAACTCAGGGTTTCGTCAGGTAGATTAGCTTCCTCCGGGGCTAAGTTGTTTGCTGGGTCAGGTCCAAGGGCGGTTACAAGGAAACAAAGGAACAAGTCTCGCTCTCTCTCAGGAAGGCCATTCAAATTCCGTTCCCATCTGAAGACAAGGGTGGCCACACCACACTGGTGTGGAATCAGGCTCTAAGAGAGGCACGGGAAGGAGGAGCTGATCAGTGCACAGAATGATGGTGGAGAGCAACATTCACACTCAGTCACAAACCTAGAAGGTGGAGACAGACGATCAGACATCACTGCAAAAAGGAAAGCAATGGAGAACTGAACACTGCACCTGAGAAATCCTGTAGGCAAACCCAACACAAGACCGGACCCGGAACTAAATATCCTATTGTGAAAGAAACAAAAAGCCATGCTATGAGAGGGAAAAAGAAATCCCTGGGCTTTTTATAATGCTTCAGGCAGGCTGTCACATTCTCATGGAAGGACCTGCCAGGGGGAGGCAGTTGCTGCATGAAAGCACCTGTTCTCTCTACGGGGCCCTCATTAGCACTTCTCAAATACAAGCTGCAGAACTTGAATCATCTTCTCCGTTACTCTCCTACTCCACACTTCTCTTACAGAGTGAAAAGAATAAAGAAAAGCTCGGGGTCATCATGGCTGCTCCATCTTAAGCGCTGGGTAGGCTTGGGCAAGTTTCTTAACTTCACTGAGCTTCAGGGTTTCCCATCTGAAAATGGGGATGATGTTACTATCTTAGAACTGGCACACAACTAGGGAGTCAAAGGAAGGCTGTCTCCCCCCCCCCCCGCCCACCTCTTGCCCTCGGGCCACACTGCAGTGAAGGGGAAGGTCCAGATCTAAAAGAAGCCACCAGTCCTAACTTTATGGAATACACTACAGGAAGCAACCCAACACTGCTCAGCAAGACACCGCATCTTGGAGAGCAAGTAAGTCAACTAAATACAATACCTTAATTAGTCTCCTCACTTTAAAAAGGAATTCATTGACATTCTCAAGAAGAAGTTGATGTTTAGTGCTATAATTATCTGACTTTGAGACCCTCTGGTCACATGGGAGGAGAAAGAAGGAAGAGGCACGCAGAAGCAAAAATGAAGAGAAGAATTAGGTCTGGGTACCGACATGGAAGTACGTGTCGAGTATTAAACACATTGGTACTTATTACCTCAGCAACCCAAATTCTCTGATTTCATAATAAAGAGAAAATAAAAATGAGAAAAATATAGGTTAGTCACACGGCTCATTACAGCAACACAGTAATCCCAAAACTCCAACTTTGGGGAAGTATTCAATGATTAGAGTATATTCACAATCTTGGGTTGAAAATTATATTCACAGAGAGCTTTCAGTGATGCAGAATGATGCACAGGGTTTTTGAACTGGGTCTAAAACCATCAGTCATCTACTCTGAAGTCTGTGGACCACGTGTGAGTGTGTGAACAACATGAAAAATTTATTCTGTTTCCCTTTTCTCTGTTGTATAGGTTTTTGTTAATATTACATCCTATTTTATCCAGAAAAGTAATATTTAAGAAGTCACAAAAGTGTAACAGGGCCAGTGATTAGACCGTCGCCATCGTGCTGCTCATCAGCACATGAAGCCGACTTGGTGGCCAGTTCTCTTGTCTTGTCCAGATTTTAAAGAAATTGATAACCTAAGTTTTAAACTCACTCTCCTCCAAGGTTCTCTGGACTTTGTAGACAGTGATAAATGGCTACCTGTTTGTATTTACAGAGAAGCTGAGACGTAAGAAAGAACTTTCCCAGGCCCACCATTAGCCGTGTGTTCAAGTGTGGCCCTGTAACTTAACATCTGTCTAAGCCTGAGTGTCTTTGTCTGTAAAATATGGTAAACGACAGTACCTACCTCATAAAGGTGTTGTGGGGATTCAAGGACACGTGTGTGAGGGGTTCGATACACGGTTCGCCATGAGCCAACACTCAAAAATGTTAACTGCTGTATCATTCAGGATCCAACCCATCAGCCACAAACAAAACCGCACCACCCCAAACCCCAACCCAACACTTTCTTGACACGAAAAAGGATATGGAAAGCAAAGCCCAACATCCACGAAAGTCAGCAAGAATTCGGAAGATGAACCCCAGAGCCAGGACATAGACTGTACCCAATTAGGAGGTTGCTTCCCAAGCAAAAGGAGCAGAAATGTGGCGCTCATCAGTGCCAAGGCAGGTGGTAACACACAGTGCACGACAGGGAGCTGGGACAGAGTCCCTGGGAGAGGAACCAACAGGAGCCCAGCCCAGAGAGAACTCTGCTCAGGGCCAGAAGCCCAGAAGAGTATTTTAAAGAGAGGAAAGACAGCATAAGCAATGGAAAGTCTGAGAGAGCTCAGTGTGTCCAAGGACAATCGCAAGAGGGAAGCACTGCCAAGAGGGAACCACTGAAATCCCAAGCCAATTCCTCAAGAGGGAGCTAATCCAGAATCCCCAAGAACCTTCCATTTACTTACATTTCAGTGCAGCGGCCACTGGGCCGCCATTACTTCAGCCCAACGGAAAGTCCAATAATCAATGCTAAAATGCCCAGCAACACCACTACTACCACAATGATAATTATCAATTTCTGGAGAGGATAAGAGAAACAAAACAAACCATTATTACAAACAACCAAAAAAACAACATTTCATCCAAAACCCAACCCCTCTCACCTCTACATTGAAAGCCTCTTATCAACCCAAATAAGACTCTAGCTCTACCTAAAGACATTTCGTTGGGATGTTTTATATGTCCTAAGTGACTGCCTAGCTACGAAGGCCAGCAGATGGAAAGATGGAGCTTCTGTCAGCCCTCGATTCACACTAAGTCTCAAACACGTGGACAGATAAAAAAGCAATTATCACAGGGTCTCCAAGAAGCAACAGGCCCAAAGTAGTAAGGGACCAATTTTTCTTTTTCAAGAAGAAGTGTATGTTTTCCAAGAGTTCTAATTTCAAACTTCTGACTGTCTTTCCCCTAAAGCACACGCCCACCCGTCAGACCCAGCCGGTGACTGGTGATCAGAGAGCAGGACTGTGGTCTTATTGTGAGCCAGCCTGGATTCATCAGGTAAAATAACTCCCAGCTCCTTGAATCCCTGCACGAGCAATGAATAAAGTTGGAAGAAAATCAAAGATCTGAAGAACAAAAGCATCAGAGCCCAGGAGAAGCAGTCAGAAAAGAACAGTCTCAAAAGCACAAGCCACCAGAGCTGGCTACCACAACAGCTTGCAGAGAAGCTTAGAAGTCCTCAAGCAATAGGAGCACTGGAAGAGGGACAAATGTGCTGGTGTAGGGGAAACAGCGTGATTGGAATCTGAATTTGAATTCCACTCCTATACTTACTAGGTGCCCTGAAGCCAATTACATAACCTGTTTCACCTCTAAGTAGGAATAACAGGTGCTCCATGTGATAGGAGGTGGTGTTGCACGGTGATCCCACAGCCCTGGGTTAACGGTACAGAAAAGGGGTGGTGGGCTTGGTTAATGGAGTGGAAAAGAGGGAATAGGTTTCTGAAGAACAGGAGTCAAATGTAACACCTGAAAGGATCATGAGCTCTGTCCAGGAGAAGTCTAGCGGCGACACTGGGCAACGCATCCTCCCTGCAGAACTGCCTTCAAGTATGGGTTCTTTGGTAGAGAGCACGTGAGCCAGATCCATGCAAGGCACGCCGGGGAAGGCAGGGCAGCTACTCTCTGGGAAAGGCTGACATAGGTACTGGGATGAAGCCAGGACAGAGAGGGAAAGCACGGGCTCAAGGACACAGGTGGGGAGGACCAGAGAGAGGAGGGGCAGGCCAGACCAGGGGACACTAAGGCGCTCACCCTCCGAGCTTCACTCTGAAACTTGACAGCCTTTTTGGTATCTGCCACAGCCCGCTCCACAAAGCCCACTGACTGGTCCATGTTGTTCTCGATACGGTCAATCATGGCTCCCTTTCCCCGGACGCAAGAGGTGGCGGCAGCAGAAAAGGAGACAGGAAGAGGGAAGAGAGAAAGAGCGAGAGACAGCAAGCAGAATGGACTCTCTCCTCTGAAGGCAGCTGGAGAGTCTCACCTTCCGGGCCTGACCCTGGTACTTCACGGCTCTTTTAGTTTCTTCCCGTGCCTTCTCCACATGGTCCACTGTGTGCATGACATTCAGCTCTATGTTATCTAGCATCTCACCCTGCAAGGAAGAGACATGAGTCACACCCCATAAACCCACCCAGGACAGTCGGAGCTCACAAGGGGACGGGGCTTTCTGTTACACTCCCCACTGCAAAGAGGAGAATCTGGAAGTCTTCTGTGGGGCACACGTTCCTTCTTCCATGGGATTACCTATGGCTCTCCAGTCCTTGGTGGTGGTCACTCCAGCAACACTTAGAAATTACTTCTCTGGGGCAGGCACTGCTTGGAGCACCTGGAGCACGCTGTCGAGATGCCTGGTAAATACCTGCTCTAAGACAGATCCCACCACCACCACTCTGTTTTTAATTAAGCATATGAGGAGAGGAACCAAAATAGGAGTATCTTAGGGCATGACTAGGGCGCTGACCTCCGCCTGGTTGTGCAGACCTGAACCAGGTTCATTTGGCCAGAAGCAAGTTTGCTGCCTCGAGCTTCAGAACAGTGCTGGCAAATGAGAGCTGGTCTATAAATATCTAAGGCTGGGAACATCTGCTTTCTCCAAGAGATACTCCCAGGCCCCTAAAGTGACAGGCATTGGGTTTACCTGAGCTACCTGGTTACCTCTTGTATCTACATGGTTATTAAGAGACAGTAGTCTCTTGGTGAGAGTCCCAACCATCTCCCAGCAATTACTTCCTGACAGGGAAGTTTGGTCACTCCAGTTAATTCTGGGCTTCTTAGGGTGGGAATGCCCCTCACCTACCCAGACCTGCCTCAACCCAATCCGTTGCTTTGTGGCACGCTATAAGCAGAGAAGGCACTTACCATCACTTGACTCTCAAACCAAGTCCTCAGCAAGGCCGCGAGGAGAGAAAAAAGAAGAGCAGGGAAGGAGGCACTTAAGGAATGGTCTTAAAGGCCAGAAGAGGACGGAGGAAGGCACCTGGGCCCTGAGCAGGAGACGGCTGTCGGAAACCAGCCCCACAACGCTCGGGCTTGTTAGGTTTTGCAGGCCTTCCACAAAGGACACAGTTTTCCGTCCTTCCCAGGAGGCAGAGCAGCCAGAGCTTCCCAGTACCGGTGGCACACGTGGGTGACTGCGTCTTAGGAATGAGCAACCACCTGACTGTGTGCACCCAACACCAGATGCAGGGGACCGAGACTCAGAGCCCTGAGCAAGCACGCCCAGGGACCAAATAAGCTGCCAAACCATGAGTGTTTTGAGTGTCCCTATAAATATCATTCTACTGTTCCTTCCTTCATTTTGTTATCTGTTCTTGTTCCTTAGGGAAAAGTGCCAAAACTTTTGGGAAAACATACAGAAGAAAAAACAAAAATGGGAAAAAAATCAAAACGTCTGTGAAAGCTAAGTTTTCAACGGGAACTGGGGAAAGGATCCTGTTTTCAGTGTCACCCATGAAACAGTTCCCATCAGGAGACTGCTTTAAGGCATCCTCATTAAGAACCCACATCCCCAGTTAGAAGGGGAACGGGAGGGGCTGAGGCGGAAGGAGGTAGTACCTGACTGGGCGCATCAAACACCACAGGAAGCAGAAGTGAGACCAAAGGAGCAGGCAAAAGGCTGAGATGGACTCGGGGGTAGGGGGAGGGGGGCGTGTGTCTTTCCTGGGACCCTGGGATGCTGTTATTCCACCGGGAAGATCCCCGATGATTCCCCCACTGCACCTCACCTGACTTTCCAGTCCAACCTTCTCAGGAGTGCATCCTTCTCAGCAGGACCTGAGCTTTCCTCCCTCTGCCCAGGGTGGTGCCTACTGCCGGTTACCTGATTCTCCACCAGCATGGCGATGTCCATAAACATGTCATGAAGCTCCTTGATGCTGCTCTCCAGCCTCACGATGTCCTTGTGCCGCCCCTCAATCTCACTGAGGGCTTGCTTGGAAATCTGAGAGTCAATGATCTACAACAGGCCACACGGAGACCAACCATCAGCCAGCACCCCTGCCACAGCTCCCACTCCGGCCATGCCCGCTGCGTCCCTGCATCTGCAGCCCTTCCCTCACCAACCACGTGGAGCTCCACAGCATCCTCCCCACTCCACGAGAGGGGCCTGCATCCCAGCTCCCAGACACTCACCCCAGAAGTGAAGATGGCAGGGTTCCCACTCTCCAGCATCTCCTCCAGCTCCTCGTCTGTGGTCTTTTTGCCGGCTTTATAACAAAAGAAGTAGAGCATCAAATACAAGACCAAAGCACACCAATTCAAGAGTTCCCTGAAAAGGGCGCCTGGGTGGCTCAGTCGGTTAAGCATCAGCTATTGACTTAGGTCATGACCCCAAGGGTCCTGGGCTCGAGCCCCCATCAGGCTCTCTGCTCAGCCAACGGTCTGCTGCTCCCTCTCCCAGCTCGTGCTCACTCGTGCTGTGTTGTTATCTCTGTCTCTCTCAAATAAATAAAATCTTAAAAAAAAAACAAAAAAAGTTCCCTGAAAACCAGGAACACGGTAACTTCACTCTAAAGACAGTGGCCTTTATAACACACCCCGGAGAATTCGGGGTGCGTCTTCTAATTTGTCCCCTAATCCAATCACCCTTAGCATTACAAGTGGTTACCTTCCTGAAGCACGTGTCTGACCACATCCCCTCCTGGCTCGGAGAGCTGACCGGCCTATTCAGTGTGTCTTGGAAGGCCCGGGAGCCCACTCCTGGGCGAGCCCACCCCCCTCCACCTGAGCCCACACTGCTCTCCCCAAGGGCTCCCTCTTCCCAGGCTGCACAGTGGCAGCACTCACAAGCACACTTGCTTTTCTCTGACCACGTCCTGCTTCACACGCTTCCTCCACTTAGAGCCCTTGGCGCCCTGCAGCGCCCCGAGTCCCTGAAGGGCACGGCTGTCGGAACACATCTGTTCCCCACAGCAGCCAGCGCCACTACTATCTCATAAATGTTCTCTGCTGTCAAAGACACAACAAAAAGATGCCGCAGGTCCCCGGGAGAGCGGCTGTCAGTAAGTGCCTCCCCTCTGTGTGAGGAAACGCTGGCACCCCCAGGAACCCAACAACCTGGGCCCCACAAGCATCGCGCCACCTTGCCGCCATGATGGCCACCAGGTGCGCCCGTGATCTGAGGCCTCTCCAGGGCTTGGGTGCAAATGCAGGCAGAAGCCCAGGCAGGGGCGCTGCTGCTCGCTCTCCCCGTCCTCCAGACTTGGGACAAACGGCCCGTGGCAGGGAAACGGAAAGGCAAGGGGTGTGCACCAAACACGTACTGATTTCAAGCTGCCGCTGGATTCGCCCTTTACTGCGTTCACGGAAGTCCACCTGGGCCTCGTTGTATTTGGTCATCACCTCCACAAACTTCCGGGACAGGACAGAGTGCTGTGGGAACCAAGCCAAGCGCAGTGAGCCCCCAGGGGCCGAAGGCCGGGGAGCCTGCACTGTTAGAGTCTGAAGCCCCGGCCCCACACGGCACCGTCTGCGGCAGCGTTGGACTCAGAACTCGGAAGCAAAAGACTGGGTATGAGGCTCAACATTCTGCTTTCCTAACTTCACACCATCAGGACAGTCTGCTGACCTTTCCAAGGCATGTGTTCAGCATCTGTTCACCTGCCCTGCTGACCCCACATGGTAACCTTGAGGCCAAAGGAGAGCCCTGTACCCATACGACTAGATACGTTTTTCTGGCACAACCCTTGGCTTGCTTTCTAAAGCTGCCAGACTCCCTTCCAACTCTAACACCTGCCAGAATCCTTGAGTCCTTACCCAACCGGTCTCCCTAACTTCCCTTGCTTGTAACTCAATGCATTCATTCAACAGCCCCATGCCTATGATCCAATCCTCACCATGATTTCCATTCCTTGCCCACCTCTCCACATCAAGGCCTCCTGACTTCTCCAAAATCACCAGTACGTGCAGCACGCACATTCAAACCGAAATCACTGCAGAAGCCCAGCAAGTGACCCACGTGCCTCTCGCCCCTCCCCCACTCTGGTCCAGCTTTCAGGACGCCCCGACACTCTCTCCTAACAGACTGCAAGCTGAAAAGCATGCACACAGGCCACCTGCTCATGTCCAGGATCCCCAGGCAGATAGTCAAAGATCTCTGAGGTACAGCATTACATACAGGCTGTTCTCTCCATGCCAGCCCCTCACCCCTGCCCCATCGCCCTCACTACCACAATTGCTACTAACATAATGCACATTCCTGTCCCCAGGCCTCTTAGAGGACCCTCGCCACCCCTGAGCCTGTCCATGTTGGCACCCCTGCCCATCCAAGCCCCAGCCCCCACTGACTGCCCCCAATTCCTCCTGAGCTCTGTGAATGCTGAGAGCGCTGTGCACGTCACGGAGCCTCCCCACTGCTCTCCTGCTAGGTCCTATGTGACAGCCTGGACATGACTGCCAGTTCTCTGAGGACATGGGTCAGATCTCTGATGGCCACCAGAGCCTAACTCCGACCTGGACGGCTAATAACCACAATCTTCACAGACAGAGAAGACCTCTGTTTCCTCAGGAGGCAAATAATTCTGAGGCTACGCCCTGGGGGGGACCTTGGGAAGTTCTTCATGGGCCCCCTTAGAGAAGCAGTGGGTGACAGAGAGGCCAAGAGGCCTGAACTCCGGCCCCTCTCCTGTTTCAGCCTGGGCAGCTCTCCTTTACCACTTCTTCCAAATGAGGCCAAATAAGAATTGTACTTTAAAAAGAAAAAAAAAAAAAACACTCCACAGCTAAGAACAATAACAACAAAATTAAGACTGGACGAAATGACCAGGGAAAGTCCTACCTGGGATTTCCGGATGCGAAGGTCAGCCGACGACCGGACCTCATCTTCCTCAATGTGCCTCTCCATACCTGCGGGCGGAGCACGGTCATTCCAGCAGCAGGAAGCACAGCTCAGGGCCCGGCGGCCCTCACCCCCTCACAGCCAGCCCACGGGAGCTACAACAGGCATCGACCGGCTCGACACAGCAGCTCCCCAGCGAGCCACGGGCCTCGTGTTCCGTGCCCTTTACTGCACCAGGTCTTGTCTGACCGTATCCAGCCCTGCCACCCGCTAGCTGTGTGACTCTGGGGAGGCCATGTCACCTTAGTGTTCCCGTTCTCCCACGTGCAGAATGGAGCAAGGACAGCACCTCCCCACCCCACCCCCCACCGTGAGCAGTGACTGAGAACACACGCGGGGCCCTGCACACTCTCACAGCTACTGCAGGAAGCTGCCCCTAACCAGCACCCCCTCACCCATGCGAACAGGTACAGTGATTCATTTTGGGGGAAGAAATGGTAAGTGCTGCCTCCACTCCCTGACCAGCAGCCTGCATTCCCAAGCCAGTGGGGCAAAAGTGCAGCTGGAACAAAGGGACCTTCTTGGCCCCAGGGGTACTTAGTGTTTGCCTGCGGTCTCACTGAGCAAAGGTCTAAACTGAAGGGGTGGAGACTGGCCCCCGCAAGAAATGTCTGCAGACCGAATAATAATATATTCTGCATCTGGTGGCTGCAGCACCACTGTTCACACGGACGTCGGCACTGAGACACGGGGCCAGTAGGAGAAAAGTCGAGAGACTAAGTTAAAGCACCGAGTCACACGACTCGGCAGCCCGCAGCACGCTTCAGTTCTGCACTCTTCTAGCTGCAGTCCTGCTTTCCAGGACAGGCAAAATTTCGGGGGCAGTGCCCAGACCACAAACAAAGATGGAATGGGTGTATCATCTGGATGAGTTCTGGTCCAGAAAAGCTGGGCCCCGCCGATGTTAGGGGGTGGCGCTGGGGCTGGCTTGTTCCCTTTGTTCCCTTCTTACTCTTCAGTTTGTTCCGGACATTGTTGGCCCTCTTCTTGATCTCGGTCGTGAGCTGCTCTAGGTCATCCTTGGTTTCTGGGTAAACAAAGGCAAGCAGAATCAGCTAGACAGACTAAGTGCTTTGTGAGCCCCACCAATCAAGAGGAGGTGGGAGCTTCCTCAGGTCCCCCCCACAGTAGTATTTCTCCTGAGATATTTCCCAGGCATCTGTCCTTAGAACCACAGACAGCTTATTTTAAAGGCACTTTTCTAGGCACCTGGTCCCAGACCTAGAGCATAAAAACCCCACAGCTGGAGCCCTACAATCTGCCTTTTAACAAGCCTTCCCAATGTTTATCGCAGCAATGTCCACAACAGCCAAAATATGGAAAGAGCACAGATGTCCATTGATGGATGAATGGATAAAGAAGGCGTGGGTTGTGTGTACACACACACACACACACACACACATAAACACACGCACTGGAATATTACTCAGCCATCAAAAAAGAATGAAATCTTGCCATCTGCAACAACATGGATGGATCCAGACAGTATCACGCTAAGCAAAATAAGTCAGTCAGAGAACAACAAATACCATGCGATTTTACTCAGATGTGGAATTTAAGAAACAAAACAGATGAATACGGGGAGGGTAAGGGAAGAAAAAATAAGATAAAAACAGAGAAATAAGCAAACCAGGAGAGACTCTCAACTCTAGGGAACTGAGGGTTGCTGGAGGGGAGGCAAGAAGGGCCCTTGATATAAGGAGCCCTGGGTGTTCTACACAACTGATGAATCCCTAAACTCTACCCTGAACCTAATATGTTAACTAACTTTAAGTTGAATATATAAAAAATAAAATAAAAATAAAAATAAAAGACTTTCCCAAGTATTCTCTGGCACACAAAATTATAAGAACCTTGCTTCCAGAGGAAATTATCTGGTTACCATGATGGCTTTAGCTCAAAGGTAAGAGAGAGCTTCATGGGATCTCTGAGAAAAGGGATGTCAACTAGATTCGGCAAATATTTATGACATACCTACTATGTGCACAATACTACCTAGGATGTACGGAGCAAAGTCAGTATTGGCCACGACCATTCATTCAGAAACCATCCTTCAGTACCTGCTACAAGCTTGGACCTGAGCCATCAGAGAGAAGACAGAGATCCTGCTTTCAGGGGCTCAGGGTCTGCTAAGGGACAAGGAACGAATCAATCTGTTGTTCTAATGTGCAGTGTGGAGTAAGGTGTGAGTTCTGGTTAACGTGTGCACAGAACAGTGATGAAGAGGCCGAGCACAGCGTGGAGGGATCTGGAAACACTTCTAAAGACAGATGATAGTAAGACCACGACTTGACGAAGGAAGGAGTATTAACCAGGCAGAACAGAAGACGAAGAACAAGTGTCTGGGAGAAGGGACAACATGTAAAACACATGAGGAGACAAGAACTATTTGGGGAACAGCCAAAGTTCAATCTGGCTAAGGTGTGGGTGACATGGCATGGGTGGCAGAGGAAAGGGTACAGAGGAGGGAAGGCATGTGACCAGGACAATTCCCATGTGTTCCGCTGAAACATCCCAGCTTTAATCTTCAGGAGCTTGAGAGCCACTGAACAATTCAGAGCAAAATGATAGTGTGTGGTTCATTCCTTGCCCTTAAGGAACCTAAAATACAGCCCTAAACCCCACTCTAAAAACGTGAAAGTTCGCCGAGGTGGCAGTAACAAATGGGAGTCTCGGGATGGAAGGGATGGAAGTAAATGTGACCCATTCTGGAACACGTCATGGAAAAAAGATGGCCTTGATTCAGCAGGATCTGGATGGGGCCGGGGAAAAGCATTTCAGGTGGGGAAAGAGCACCAGCCAAGGTCCAGCCGAAGGTCAGAGACGAGGGACATGAGAAGCAGTCAGCGTCACTGCCATCATGAGAGGAACTGTGTGGGAAGGAGAGGAGAGTGGAGCCATATGGGTTCCGCGGGCCCATGAAGACAAGAGCTGGCTGTGCTGGGGGCATGAGCTCAGGCAGGGAAAGGGGAATGCAGAGGACCCAACGTGTGCACTGCTGCTCACGGGAGGGAGGGAAACTGGCTCAGCCCCAGCGCCCAAGGCCATCACTGGACGACTCAGCTCTAAGTAAATACTCACTTGGCTCTGGAATCGGCGCAGACAGGATGATACTGTAGAGTTTCTTAGCCTCTTCCACGTGCTCTGAGATCTTGTCAATGTTTTGCCGAGTTTCCTCGATCTAGAATCACAAAGATAATGGCCTTTTTTGGGCGAAGAAGAACATGTCCACAACCGAGATAAAAGCTCAGCAGAGCTCCCTGGTGAAAGCTGCCCTTCTGGGTTTGTGGGACAACATGAGGACTAGAAAGGCTTCTGCTGCTGGATGACTGCCCTCTGCATGGCCAGATAAACTGGCGTCCAGAGCAGTCCCCAAAAACCCACGTGCCCTGCTTCCTGCAACGAACACAACCGTCCATCTGCGATGGGAGGCTGCAGACCAGAGTCAAGAAGAGCCAGAAAAACCCATGAAGATGAGTCAGAGGACAGGGCCAATAAACCTTATCAGGCAGACCTGATAGGAATGAGAACAGTGGAGGAGCAGGATGGGAGAGAGGAGGAAGGGAAGAGGAGAGAAGAGCAATGAACGGGAGAGAACAAACCTAGGTAGTGAAAACAAAGAAGAGAGATGGGAAGGCTAATAAGCATGGCTCCCCTAGGAGATACCGGAGCTCCCCTTGGACACTGCGGAGGACCACTGTGGTCTGCTGGATTCCCCCAGATGATCAGCCTCCAGACGCTCCAGCCACGGACCATTTCTGCACCTGTCTAAGGTTCCTGATTACACAAGGTGCACCTCATAAAATATTTCCAGCACCACAAGACACGGCTGCACGAGCACTCAGGTGCCTTGGCCCCTGCTGATGCAGGAGCCCAACACAGACCTCAGTGCCCGCTAGCTCTAGCTGCAGCACTTCCAGAGAAGGGGCTTGTCAACGCTGCAGCAATTAACCAGCAAATTTTGTCAAATACCATCCAGCAGGAGCTGACCGTCAGGGACACAGTAAACTATAACTCAGTATGCGGTATCCAGCATGCCTTTCTTGCAGGAAATAATTCACTTGTTTTTGAAACCGGTCAGAGTTTTCCAGATTAAAGAGAAACCAGAAAAAAACAAAACGTGCGTTCTCTAACCCTCAGATGAGCCCTTCTGCCAGTGGAACCACGGAGTCTGTCCCTCTGCGAATATACTCGTGATGAACCACAGTTTGGGACTAGACTCACTTGCTTCAAGATGTAGGATCAAATTTCAATGTAACTGTATCATCAGAGAATAAATCCAAATACAAGTTGCTACCCACACATTTGTGAAGCATTCTGGCAGCTGGCAAAACAATATACGGTGATGCATGAGGACCACTGTTCATGTGAGGAGCCTAAAGGTGGAAGAGGTCATAGGTCACGTAGTGGGAAAACACTCAAATAGGGATGCTTGGATGTTGGAGCACTCCAGACTCCAACTCGGATGTCTCTGCATTACTTCTAAGACTTGATCTTTTGGCTTCTCCATACTGTTTAACTTCTAGCAGAATCTCAGAGCTACTCAATGCTAACAAGGGCCTGTGTTACCACCTGTGAATGCTGGCAGGCTCAGAATCAGGCCCTTGGGTCAATGCAGAAATTGCCACTTTGCCCTTCCCTTCCCTTATCTCTCACATGGAACACTGGCTCCTCCTGCCACTCATAAACAGTCATTGTGTCACACCATGTCCCATTTCCATCACATGACTGTCTTGCAAAGTAATTCCACTATATCATACAGGACTGAGGAAAAAGGCTCTCTAAAATAAAATGCACAAACCACTTCAAAAAGTGGTTCAAAACTTCAAAAACACATCTTAACACACCATAAGGCCTCAGATTTTGCATGTTCAACCAACTGATGTCTTAGAAAATATTTTCTGGAATATTATTTCATAAAGCAAAGAACATCCTGATCTGAACTTTGGTCAGTGATAGAAAGGTGAGCTAGGAAGCTGTTAGCTGCTGGGCCTCAAGTCCAGAGTGGCTCCAGACATCCGGAGACCAGAAGGGCCATGGCCTATCTGACCCTCAGATCAGATCTGGGAGAGCCAAGCCCTGGGTGCTGCACCCTCGGTTGCCTGTGGGACTTCCCAGCCCAGGGAGCACGGGCTCCCACTCCCACCTCCTCCATCGTCCACCCAGTGCGGGCTGGCCACCCTCTTTCCTCTGTCTTCATCAACCTTACCACTTGGAGGCATTTTAGGGATTCTGATTTGGTAACCCAGTAACTGTCACTTCATCAAATAACCACAGAACCCATCTAGGACTTCAGGATGGGCAACTGGCCAATCACAAAGCTTTCTTTTCTTGAACTCTCTGTTTCTTCCTGGAAGTGCTGGTTTTCCTCCAAGGTGACTTTCTGGGTATTTCATGGTGGCAGTACATGCCGTTAACTTTCTTTTGTGCATTTGCCAGATAACCAGACTCTGGGGGTGGGGGAGCAAACCTAGTATGAAGCCTACAAGGCTGAATCTGAAAGCTCAAGGGCTGTTTGTGTTTGTTGGGGGTTGTTCTAAAGGTCCTGACGTTACCTTGTGCAAGAACACATTTAAGAAGTGAACTGATTTAACAAATAAATGCAGGTCAGAAACAAGCAGAACTCCTGTGAGGTCGCCCTCACTAGCTCCCTTTTGTGCCTAAGAATAATGCAGCTCACAGGACAGGAACTCACTCTGGGCCATGCTGCAGAAAGAGGCGAAACCTGCCATCTGTTAGACCCCAAACCCTGCCTCCAAACTGGGAGGCTCCTCTCTCTTCTCTCCCACGTCCCTGTGTATTCAGCCAGTGTCACGTTAATGCTCGTATTCCACTCCCTGTTTTGTGAGACTGGCTCAGTTAACATGTGTGGGATCATCTCCCTATTCCTTCCTTCTCCAACCAAGGCTCCCTACAGAGAGCTTTAGACACCAAGAGTACTCGAGATTCACTGCTGATTGAGGAACCCATCTGAAAGTTGAATATATTTTTTTCAAATATTTTATTTACTTATTTGACAGAGAGATTATAGGTAGGCAGAGAGGCAGGCAGAGAGAGAAGGAGAAGCAGGCTCCCTGCCGAGCAAAGAGCCCGATGCAGGTCTCGATCCCAGGACCCTGAGATCATGACCTGAGCCAAAGGCAGAGGTTTTAACCCACTGAGCCACCCAGGTGTCCCTGAAAATTGTATATTTTTAATCACCATGCTAAATTTGTAGCCAGTGCCTGCTCATTGTACGTTACTTTTCAAAACGTATTTTTAGGGGCACCCGGTGGCTTCATTCAGCATCTGACTCTTGACTTCAGCTCACATCATGATCACCGGGTCATGAAATCAAGCCCCAGGTCGGCCTCTGCACTCAGTGGGGAGTCTCCTTGAAGATTCTCTCCCTCTGCCCCTCCTCTCTCTCTTTCGCAAATAAATACATCTTTAAAATAAAATAATTTTAAAAATGTATTTTTCAATGACTTTTCAGTGATGTGGCCACTCAGACAGGAGAGTCCAGAAAATGTTAAGATTCAAACAGGCCAGGCTCAAGGTTTGGCTCCATGTCCCAGCAGTTCCACGACCTTGACCAATCCGCTCATCTCGCACCGCCCCCCCCCCACACACACACACATGTGGTTCTCTTCTCTGTGAAATGAGGATCTTCCTATTTCCCACTTCCTGGAGTTTTTGTGGGCATTAGATGAGATAATGCATGTCAAAGGTTTAATGAGAAGTCCATGCTCACTAAATGAAATGATGAGAAATGCAGGAACAGCCAGCAATCACCGCCCGTTTATTACATGCCAGGTGCTCTGCCTGCCTTCACAAGCGTGTCTCATCGACACCTCCCAACAAGCCCTGACGTTACCAAAATGTCCTGTGATGTTGTCAGCTGCCACCCAAGGAAATCGAGTAGGGCAGCAAGGCAATCGCTCTTCACGCTGGGTGTCCCTCAGGGAACCAGTCATGATTACCAGATTATGCTAATCACAATCGTCTAACTACAAGAAGGAAGTATTTTCAAGGCATGGACGGCCTCCTCCTTCTGGACCTAAGGAGCCGGTGGAATCTAATCAGACAATGGGAAGCAGAGAAAGTCCTTACCTTGAGAAGCAGCAAGCTGCCGTGGGTGAGGGTGGAAGGCTTTGTCCATTCCACTTAAGAACGAGTCCCCGGTCCCCCTAAGCTCCCACGTACTCAGTACCTCTAGTCAGACATGAATGAATGCCTACATATATATTATATGCCACCCCATTACAGTGACAAAGCAATGGGATTGTAAGGGTCAGAGTTCATACACCTTGGCTATTCCTCAGAACGAGGAGAATCCAAAACAGTCCCTATATTATAAGCTCTCAGTCAAGTTCTCTTTGATTTGTTTGCTTCTTGGCTTTGGAAAACAAACAGCGCCTAGAAGGAACAGCAAGGTCCCAGTCCAAGCAACAGAAGTCACGTCCGTCAGGGGGCTTATCCAGACTAGTGATAAACCAGTGCAACCCCTTTCACGAATGAAAAGAAACGAGCAATCTCAGAGTTACACTGACCAACGAAAACCAGTGTTCTCAGATAATCATCTCAAATTAATTAAGTACGTTCCAGTTTGGCATCACTCAAAATTTGGTCAGGAAAACAAAAATCTATCTAGTTATTTTAGCCGAAATAACAGAATGCAGGGATTCTTTCCACCAGGGTGGAAGGGCCAAGAAGCCCAACAAGAGGACGGTGGGCACTCTGGAAATTACCAACAGCAGGGTCACCAGAGCCCACGGCCAGAGCCCCTCTGCTGGCAGCCAGAGCACGGTGGAGCTGCCCAGCAGAACAGGCACCGGGAACAGTTGAGGCCACAGAGGAGACATGTCTGGGGAGGAAAACCTTTTCCCTCCTCCTTGAGTCTTCCCACTACCTCCCCAGGGAAGACACACCGAAGCCAGCGGGCAAGGGAACCTGGAAATGAGTGCCCTGCAGCAGGAGCAGAGCCCAGGAAGGGCAGGGGACTGCCCTGAGAGCAAACAGGCAAGTGATGGGCGAGGGCTTCACAGTGCCCAGCCCACCGGCTCCCCCAAACATTGCACCTGTAGAAGGAACTAAAGAGTCCTTAACCGGCAAGATCTGACTCGACGCCAAGGTTCCAATGCTACATTCACTTTGAGGTTCTTAGTTTTAATAAAACTCAAGCCTCCGCAGAAATGCCTCTGCTTCCAGTTCCTCTATAGGCATCACTCCACCCTGCAAGGCAGCCCAGCCCCTGGCACACAGGCCCTGGACTCTCACCAGTCCCAGCCCTAACTCAGTGACCTCGTCCGACGTGCACTACCTCACAGCCACATGGACCAGGCACAGGCTGTCACTCAGCGAAGTCTGGTGAATGAGAAAATAAGTGAGTGCAAGTAACTTCGGGAGACGGGCAAACTCCACGTACCAGGGGAACTGCCAAAGAGTCCCAGAGACCTTTTTTTAAGACACTTCCTCCACCCCACAAAAAAGCAAAAAACAAAAATTTTAAAAAACACAAAAAACACCAAAAACTTGATAATAGTGTTTTCTGATACATCATCGTTCACTCCTGCTAATGGAAGTTGCACTCAGAAAGCGTCTGGGAAAAAAAAAAAAGCCCAGATAAGTACATTAAACAGGTTTCTTTTTTTAATTTTTTTAATTTTTTTTTGAAGATTTTATTTATTTGACAGAGAGAAACATAGCCAGAGGGGGAACACAAGCAGGGGGATGAGAGAGGGAGAAGCAGGCTTCCCAGCGAGCAGGGAGCCCGATGTGGGGCTCGATCCTAGGTCTCCAGGATCATGACCTTAGCGGAAGGGAGTCGCTTAACCAACTGAGCCACCCAGGCGCCCCTAAGCAGGTTTCTCTATTACGAGACATCTCACAGACTTTACTAAGTCCACGTACATTTTAATTCCCCAGGGGAGGAAAAGAGTACGAAGCACTTTCAGACACATCAGCCTTGCTCACCACCCGTGACGAGCACTCTGACGCACCAAATAGCACCAAATAGCCGTCCCCAGCCCCTGGCCTTTCTTGTGAACAGAACTCTGCTTTTGCCTGGGCGGCAATATTGTCAGCCCCAGGCAATGAGTCAGGATCTGTTCTACGTCAACCCTGGCAACCTGTCCCTTTGCAGAGAACTCACTTCCGGGTGTCCCACCCCGGCTGTGACCACGTGACCCACTGTCAGTCAATGGGCCACAGAGGGAAGTCAACTTAGCGGATCTGGGCGGTTTTCTTGCACGGTAAAAGGATCCGAGCCCTGCTCTGGCTTCCCCCTTTCTGACTTCTTGCCATGCTGGTACACAGTGTTACCGTATGGAGCTGTGGCTCTGGAAGCTGTAAAACATGGTGCCGACTCTTTAATGGTCCTCCCACTGGGGGGGGTACCTACGCACCGCTCTCGTGAACCTGGCGGGCCTATGGCTGCTGTGACATCAGAGTACAGAAGTGATGCGCTACAGGACTTCCACAGCCAGAACTGGGCACTGGAGCCCTAAGCCTCCATGGGACACGGAGGACCCTGAGGATCCTGAGCTGGCCAGGCTAAGACACCCAAGCCACAGAAACAGGTCAGGTAGAGGGGCTCTGGTGGTCGGGCTCTACGGAGATTTGCCTTGAGTCACCAGACATTTGAATAAAGAAGTCTCTATAAGGTTCCAGCATCTAGTTGTTCAAGTCTTCCCAACTAAGTTCCCAGAAATCGTGGAGCAGAAGTCACCCACCTCCACCGTGCCCTGGGCCTGAATTCCTAATCACTGAATCTGTCGGCATTATATTATAAAAATGGCTGTTTTGACACCCTAAATGTTGGGGTGATTTGTCTATGGCAACAGGAATCAGCACAGACTCTATTTCCCAACCCCAAGGGAAAAGCCAGAGGACCACAGAGATACTGACCTAGAACCCCACCACCTCCAACCCACTGCACCACGCTCAACGCAGATGTCTTCACACAGGAAATGATGACATACCTTCATTGCTTAGGCCACAGTTACTCAAAAGCACCCCAGATGATACCGCCCTGCTGCTGCCAGGATCCCAGATCCCTGTCAGAGTCCTCATCCTCTTTCCCACACGCTACTGCACCAGCCAGCTGGCCAGTCTTTCCACTGCTGGCCTTCCCCGCCCTCCATGAACTGCCACCAGAATGATATTCCTGAAACACACTCTGTCCCCAGCATTTCTTTGCTTAACACCTTCAAAGGCTCCCCTGTCACTTTGCAGTGGTTCATAAATGCAGAAGCAAAAGAATCATCTGGACAGACTTATCAAAATCTGAAAGTCTAAGCCATCCCAGGCCCTCTGAGCAAGGCACGTGGATGTGCAAAAGGCTCCCCAGGTGACTCTGAGGGGCAGGTCCAAGCTAAGAACCACTGGGGCCAGGGCACCTCGGTGGCTCAGTCATTTAGCATCTGCCTTCTGCTCAGGTCATGATCCCAGGGTCCCCAGATTCAGCCCCGCATCAAGCTCCCTGCTCGGCGGGAAGCCTGCTTCTCCCTCCCTCACTCCCCCTGCTTGTGTTCCCTCTCTGGCTGTGTGTCAAATAAATAAATAAAGTCTTAAAAAAAAAAGAACCACTGGGGCCTTCCCTCACCTTGCTCTCTCCCCTGCTGTGTTCCCCTGGGGCCCTGACCTTTCTATTATGTCACTCACCAGATAAAGAGACACCAGAGGGTAAAGGGCCCTGTCACACAGAATGTTATTAGCCCCAGCCCTTAACATGCTGTGTGGGAGCCGTAAGCATGTGTGTATTCTGGTGAAGGGACAAACGAATACAGAATAAGCCCCCAATGTTTCTGCCTCCTCCAGCAGGTCCACTTCCTCTGGAAATGTGTTCTCTCTGCCAACTGAGCAAACAGAGCAAAGAAAATACAGACAAGCACAAATTAGACACTTATCTGAGGTTTATCATTTACCAGCCCTAGGCTTAATCATCCAAGGCTGGGGGGGGGGGGCACATGGGCCAATTGTTTTCTCTAACAGCTGAGGAGCTCGAGAACCATCTGAGTTTTACAGGGCAGTGCACATTTTGAAAATGTCCCGGTCCCGTGACTTCACCTGCACCTTGCACATGCCTCTCTGACCGGGCTGTAGTTCACACACTTAGTCCTCGACAAATGGCCACGGGGGGCCTGCTTGCTGGAACAAGTCCAAAAAGCAAGGTGTATCACAAGAGTGCCTTCCCAAAACTTCAGATCAAAACCACACTGAGATACGGCCTTACACCAGTTAGAATGGCCAAAATCAACAGGACAGGAAACAACCAGTGATGGAGAGGCTGTGGAGAAAGGGGAACCCTCTTACACTGTTGGTGGGAATGCAAGTTGGAGCAGCCGCTTTGGAAAACAGTGTGGAGATTCCTTAAAAAATTAAAGATAGAGCTACCCTATGACCCTGCAATTGTACTACTGGGCATTTACCCCAAAGATACAGATGTAGTGAAAAGAAGGGACATGTGTACCCCAATGTTCCTTGCAGCAATGGCCACAATCGCCAAACTGTGGAAAGAGCCAAGGTGCCCTTCAACAGATGAATGGATAAAGAAGATGAGGTACATATATACAATGGAATACTACACCTCCATCAGAAAGGATGAATATCCAACTTTTGTAGCAACATGGACTAAATTGGAACAGATTATGCTGAGTGAAATAAGCCAAGTAGACAAAGTCAAGTATCATATGTTTTCACTTACTTGTGGAGCATAATTAAGACATTAAGAGAAGGAAAGAAAACGTGAACTGGGGTAAATCAGGGAGGGAGACAAAGCATGAGAGACTCTGGACTCTGAGAAACAAACAGAGCGTTTTGGAAGGGAGGGGTTGGGGGATGGGTGAGCCTGGTGGTGGATATTGAGGGCACGTATTGCATGGAGCATGGGATGTGGTACATAAAAATGAATCTTGGGGCGCCTGGGTGGCTCAGTGGGTTAAGCCTCTGCCTTCAGCTCAGGTCATGAGCTCAGGATCCTGGGATCGAGGCCCACATCGGGCTCTCTGCTCAGCAGGGAGCCTGCTTCCTCCTCTCTCTCTGCCTGCCTCTCTGCCTACTTGTGATCTCTCTCTCTGTCAAATAAATAAATAAAATCTTAAAAAAAAAATCTTGGATCACTGAAAAAATAATTTAAAAAAAAAAAAAAAAAAAAGAGTGCCTTCCCAAGCAATTTTGCTATATGCTATATCCTTACAGGATGCACTCAGTGTGTTCCCCAGCCACATACAGGGGGCGCCTTCATTTCCCCAAACCCCTATTACCTGGCATGTGCTTCATCCCACTTTCAAGGCTATTTCCAGACCGCATTCCCAAACACATCAGGAATGGAACAGCGAGGACAGCTCAAACTGAAGACATACTGTATGTCGGGTGCTGGGCTAGGTACCTCTACATACATTCTCAGTTTATATTTATAATACCCAGCAGGTAACACCACTAGTCCTGCTTTAGCGGAAGCTGGGATTGGGGCAGTGAAACAACTTTTCCAAAGTTATACCGCTGGTCAGGGCAGTGCTGAGATCCGGACCAGGACCCGTGGACACCAGAGCCTGCGTGGCCTCTTTGCACAGTCCATGGCCACCCTCACCCCCTCCCCCACCTCTGCCCCACTGCGTGACCTTCCGGGGCCCCCATCAGATGGAAAGCAGGAGAGTGACATTTACCTGAGCCCACAGGAAGCATTTTCTGAGTGTCAGCTCCTTTACGTCCCAACAAATACACCAGGTGACTATGCGGCTCCCCATTTCACAGACCAGCTCATAGAGACTGTGCCCAAGATCACCCAGTTAATAGCAGAGAGGAACTTAATTCCGAAGATGACTCTCTTTGCACCCCACCGTGCAGTCCCCTTTTCTGCCCCCTTCTCTGCTCTAAATATGACACGGTTTGGGGTTTTGTTTTGTTTTGTTTTCCCTAAATGACGGCAAAGCATCTGACAAGGAGAAAGCAAAAAAGAAAAGCAGCCCTCAAGGTCTTGTTAAGGCTCCAAAAATGACTACGATCCTGCCAGCACTTTTCTGTTTAGCGACCGCTTTCTGGATGTGTGATGTTCATGTTCTCCTCATGACCTTGAAAGGTAAGTACTGACATTCCCGATTTCCAGAGCAGGAATTAGAGGCCAGGGGCGTTAAACGACCGGGCCAACCACTACGAAATGCCTGAGGATGAATGGTGACCCCGTCGTGGAGGCCCACCATCTTCCCACTCTGCCTAGGATACTGCCCTCTGGGGATCCTCATGCTGGCTTACAAGAGGCAAAGCATCATTTCTGGCAAAGCTGCCTATCTAAAGGAAGAAGTTCTCTAACGTACCTGCTTCTCCAAGGCAAGATCAGAACAAGCTACCGTGCCTACAGGGGTCCTCCCCACCCCTGAAAAGACATGTTCCTTCCACAATCCACACCTGGAACAGCACTGCACTCATAAAACTCAAGTGCTCTTGGGTCTCATGGTGACTCCTCGACCAGAAGGACAGACCTACCCAGGGAGAGGTGCACAGCTAACTTCCCCATCAGGCCGGCTCTCGCCGCAGTTCACTCCTACCCACTAATGACTCCCACAGACGGCCTGTCATGAACCACCAAGCTATTTAGACAAGGGCTAGAGAGCGACTTTCCACATCCACGATCCAGAAGTGGGAGGTGGCCACATTCTTCCTGTGGAAAGAATGTGGCGCTTCTTGTCTTCTTTCCAAAAAAACAAAAAGTCTTAAAAAAAAAAAAAAAATCCTGGGACGCCTGGGTGCCTCAGTTGGTTAAGCAACTGCCTTCAGCTCAGGTCATGATCCTGGAGACCCAGGATCGAGTCCCACATGAGGCTCCCTGCTCCGCGGGAAGCCTGCTTCTCCCTCTCTCACTCCCCCTGCTTGTGTTCCCTCTCTGGCTGTGTTTCTCTCTGTCAAATAAATAAAATCTTTAAAAAAAAAAAAAAATCCCACAGCATGATGGCAGAAACTTCCATGACTAAACTTTTCGTGCTTTTGATCCGAAGGATCATTCATCAGGCACACGCATGTCAGATGCTATGCTGAATGCCTTATAAACATTACTCTGTGATATCTTCAACAAGAGCCCTAAGGGGAATTACAATATCAATCCCTCATTTACAGACAGGGAAACCAATCATGAGAAGGAACCACCACTGGCCAGAAGCAGAGCTGAGAGTTGAACCCCATGACTCTCTACACCATCACTCACCATCGAAGAGCAGCATTCCCCACAAGGACCTTCGAGATCAAAGATTATGTGGATCTGTAGTTGGGGCAGCCCACCTTTGCCCCTGTTGAACTTCCAAAAAAAATAAACTGCTGGTTTCTTAGTGTTTCAGTTATCACTAGACTTAAGTCAATTTTTGGAAACAACAAATTGGATCTATCTGAATCACGGGCCTAAAAATGGAGTATTTTTTTCTTCTCCACTCTTGACTGTGACCCCCCGTGGTTGATTCTGTATTGAAATCACATAATTTAGGCAAGAAAGGGTATCATTACAATGTTGTCACGTAGCATAAGACTTTAAAAACATCTCTTTACATATAATTTACCCTCTGCTGACTTTCTCAGTAAGATTAAAAATCCAGACCCTCCCAAGTATGTATTGAAGAGAGTCTCCGGGTGACTTCTTGATCTGGCCACCCCCATCCAGGAAAAGACCCACCGTCCTCTGCTACCCTTGAAAGAGTCAAGGTTCCTTATGTACATTCAGGGAAAAAACCATAGGATGATTTCCTACCTCAGCAAAGAACTCATCCATGAAAGCCGTGTTGTCGATCGCAATCTCGACCTCGTCAGTATCATCATCCTGTGTGAGCTGCTTCTGTGGGAGACAGAAAAGAGCACCATGAGGCTCAGACGTGAGACATGGCTAATAGCACTGAATGCTGACCCGGAGTTGTACCTCTATTAAACATTATACATACACGATCTCCCTTAAAACTCAGAACAGCTCTGCAATGCATCAAACTCCAACCTCACACTGTCTGTACTTTAACCCCAGCTGCACCACTTACCGACTTTTGGGGGGTGGGGGGGAGAAAGGGAAGGATGGGATGGGCAAGCTACTGACCTCACTGTGCCATTCATTTTCTTATCTGTAAAATGCTGACAATGCAGTGAGGTGGGGGAGTGGTTAAGAAATGAGACAATAAAGCTAAAACATGTTTTCATTGTGCCTGGCATACTGTAAGTACTCATAAACACTAGGTTTTGTTGTTGGTGGTGGTGGTGGTGGTCGTGGTGGTGGTGGTGGTGACTCAATCCAGCTGGAGAACCTAAAACAGAGAGGCTGCATAACTTGGCCAAAGTCACACAGCTAAAATGTGGAGACATTCAGATTCTAGCCCATATTCTGGAATTGGACCCCATGTTCCCAGCCTCTTCCCCTACAGTGTTCAAACGCGTGTCCGCCCTACCAGAGATCTAGATTAGAACAGTTTCTAGCCTCAGTTCCTCCACAGTACTTGCTTCTGATCCTCACAGTAGGAGCAGATTTTCCTGTTTTCATAAACTACCTATTGCAATTAAAAAAAATAAAATAAAATAAAAAGAACACCAGTACTGTGTGTTGTTCCCTGTCAGAGCTCATGTTTATAAAGAAAAGGAAGCTCACCCCTCAGCCCCCGCAACCCCTGGGGTCCCCAGGGTTCTTGATCTCATTCCACTTCCTCTGCAAAATCACAAAATGGCTATCTAAAGGAAGTGCTTCCATTCCCACCCAGCCAGCATGCAGGGCCTGAGCTGCTTTTACTTCTCCCCAGCACCGCATGACACACTGACCATTTCAAAGCACAGAGGGAGAACAGGTTCTTGGGAGTTGTGGTGGAAAGCAGCAAATCGCCTACGCCTGCTTCTTCACAACCACCAAACGTGTCACTCTCACTCAGAACCCACCAGGAGCCTCTCTTCTCTACCTGCTGCCAATCTTCTACACACACAATCCATCTTCAACAGATGATGGAATTACTGGGACTTCCCATCAAAATCTGAGACTCTGCAGACATCTGGGGAGTCTGCTGCCTGGCTGGCACCCCCCTCGTGTCACTCTCTGGCTTGTCTGGAACTACCAGCCACCCAAACTTAACAGCCACATTCAAAGACATTGAATTCGAGGGCAGAGCTACAAGCCCTGAAACTGACTTTCTTTTTAAAAAAAAAAAAAAAAGATTTTATTTATTTATTTGACAGAGAGAAACAGAGCTAGAGAGGGAACACAAGCAGAGGGACTGAGAGAGGGAGAAGCAGGCTTCCCACTGAGCAGGGAGTCCGATGTGGGGCTCGATCCCGGGTCTCCAGGATCATGACCTGAGCCGAAGGCAGTCACTTAACCAACTGAGCCACCCAGGTGCCCCCGAAACTGACTTCCTAAAAAGTCATTCCTCTGTTCACCTCCTCCGGGATTTAAAGTCCCATTGCCTAAAAGAGCACAGAGGCCCCAGTAAGGTCTGGCCCCACCCACGCTGCACCCTCCAGGAGGCACTCTCTAGACCAGGCATTTAGCAACTCCCGGCTGTTTCCAGACACATTCTTTCATTTGCTCAACTGTCTGTCCCACAAGGACCTGCTGGAAAAACTGTATTCAGCCTTTAAAAGTCAACCTCAAAATCAGCTTCTGTCTGCCTTCCCCGACACTTCCCCTCCTGGGAAAGTTAAAACCTCCCTGAGGTCCCCAGCCTACTGAGCACAGCCTGTTAACAATTCCTTTACTTACCAACCCTTCCCCGCGGGCTGCAAACCCCCGGAGGGCCAGAGTTGCCTCATCTACCGTGACAGGTACTCTGAGTGTCCCTGCCTGCCCAGAACACCTTGGTCTGCGTAGAGAACCTTCCCAGAATTGTGTGGGGAAGCGGAATGAGATCAATCAGGACCCCAGCTCCCAGAGGACTCTGAACTGCAAAATGAGCAGATTTGTGACCCTACAGACATACCTGCTGGTTTTGCAGTTACCCTTGCCTCTATACCCTTCAAAAGCTGTACCTCGGCTTCCAGCAGGTTCCACAGACCTTCCCAGCACTCTTCCAATGAGCTAACAGTACTCTTCTAATGTTTCAAAAAATCTGTTCCCGAGGAATTGGCTCTTGTCATTCACTCCATGTGTATATTGAGCACTGACCAGGGGCTAGATATGTAAGGGAAATGGAATCAGTTTTAGCCCAGTGAGAGACTAGCCTCCGCAGAGATGCAGCCTGGATGCAGCCAGCAGTTTCTAAAGTAGAGAGAGAGCGCTCCCTTCATCAATTATCATCAGTACATGGGTCTCTTAAAGCCTCCCAAGAGAGCTCCGTGTCCCAGGAAGGATCTCTGTGACCCTCACTGGAAAACAGAGGCACAGCATTCCTCTGGGAAGGTGAGTTAAGGGTTTGTTGAACTTCCTCTCTACAGGTGTCTTGGAAGTGGGATGAGGCTACCATCCTGGGATGGACTGAGGGAAGTTTCTGGAAGCTGGGAACAACCATGTCCGGAAGCACGGAAGGCGGGTACCTGGCGATCCATTGTGACATAAATCTTTGAGACCCCTGGAATTTGTAGAGACAGTCCCCGCACCCGAGAAGTCACCTCTTGCTTGGAGCAGGCTCTAGGAGGGCAATCTCCAGTGAGAGACTGTGTGAACCAGGAAAAGAGAAGTCTTCGGGAACTCTCAACCTGGGTCTAAAATCTGTTGTTCCCACTTACTCGCTGTGAGACCTCAATCAAGTCTCCTACTGCTCCCAGGTTTTTACCTGTAAGTGGTAATAACACTACACACTTTATGACATTTATGAGCATTGGAAAACATCACACATGGAAGGTTTCTAGCACAATACTAGGCACACACCAGTGCCTAATAAATGTCAGTTTCCCTATCACCTTGCCATAAAGACATGGTGTCTAAAAGAATGAGTTCTCCTTCAAGGAAGTCCTCACACTAATGACTAAGACAGTAAGGTTGGCTCCAGAGCGTCAGGACAGGGTGGGTTCCAGAACTCACTTCATCACATACTGATCGCCAAGCCTTATGCAACTAGTTTAACATCTCTGAGCCTCAGTCTCCTTATCTACAAAATGGGAATAACAGTGTCTACCAATGCTTCTTGAAGATTCAATAATATAAGTTCCTTAGGTAATGGACAGTATATAGTTACAATTCAAAAACATGACCCTACAGAAGATCTAGCCAACTTCCCTATAGCTTCAACCTGGATCTAAGTATCTTTAACTAGGAAAGGGGGAAAAAATAAAAAGATACAGGACTTTGAGGGCTGAATGCAACCTTACAGATTCTATCATCAAACTCTCTCACTTAGAGATGGGCAAATCAAGGCCCACGGCCAAACACTGAGTTATGGACACAGCCAGGAACAGAACTTGGGTCTCCTGATTCCCATCTTCCCATGCAGTCTTTCCCACTGAGCTGTGCCGCTTCCAAAAATATAACATAGCAACACCAATAACAACACAAGCTTTACAATCGGAGAATTGAAGCAAGAGGCTGTCATCACGGGTTATCTATCCGGAGTCGTGGGACATGGGAACTCCCACCAGGTTTCTATACCGGGGGATCTAACTGATCCCAGGGAGACTCCTCGTCCCTTCTGACACAGCCACGGCTCTCTGGGCTGAGGCCTCAGGGAACCCAAGGGCATGGAAAGCACACAGCGCCCTTTCTCTTCAGCCCACATGACTGAGCATACCCAAGAAAAGAACTTCAGCATCTTTATCAAAGAATCAAGGCATGTGGTAACAGGAACATTGCAGGAACTGCAACATGGGGCCACAGCAGAAACTCTGAGAACCACGAGCTCAGCCACTTCCTTCCCCTCCCCCAGGCCCAGCCTCCTGCTGCTCCCCACATGCCCCCCCCCCCCGGCCCCAGAAGATGGGAGACCTACTAGGGGGTAGCACTGGATCTGTCGCCCACCCCTGCCTCCCAAACACGCCCCACAGTCCTGTGAGGGGGCCGTGACCGCGACCTCCTCGGGGCCCAGAGCACCACATGCAGGGGCCGAAGCTCTAAGTCCCGTCACTCCACACTAACAGCCTTCTCCGTCAACCTCAGTCCATTTGACTTGGGTCCCCCTCATTAGCTTAATAAAAACATTCGCCTCCCATAGAGCCCCTGGCCATGACACCCGAGCTGCTTCAGCGAGCCCCATCCACGTTTCAGAGCTGAGAACCTGCAAGTCATGGAAGTTCTAAGTCACCTGGGGTCCCCAGCCACCGATGTGCAGTCCAGCTCAAGCCTGGGCTGTCTGTGTGACGCCCGTCTTATTCCAGTGTACCTTCCCAAAGCAGCCTATCGTCCAGGGCAACCAGCGGCCATGGCAGGCAGCAGCCCAGCTGGGCACTTGTCTAATTAAGCCTGGGTTTTCTCACCAAGTAAGGAGCTTAGCTTTCCAGCCCCGCTTTGTGGGACCCCAGGACATTCAAGATGTGCCTCCCAAAGGGCCCACGGAAGACAGGGAGGGGGAGTCAAGCAGGCGGGCCCTTCCCTACTCTTAAATCTGCACACCCCCCTTCTTACATGCTTTATATACCAGGGCTGAATGTTGCATTTCATTTGAAGAAAGAGACCTCTTGTCAAAAAAGAAAGGGAGAAAAAAGGAAGCAAGCAAGCAAATCAGTAAGTTAGTTAGCCAGGAAACCACAGGCCTCAACAAATGGATGCTTTCTAGAGGAGAGACACCGGGAAAGAAATCCCCTCCCTCCTTTCCAGGTAGATAAATAAACCATGGGGATGAAAGGTGTAAGCCAGGGACTAGGGTCAATACTGTCACATGCTGTATGGGGACAGAGGGCCCTACACTCGCTGTGAGCTCTGCGTCACTGAGGCGGTTGTCAAATCACGATGTTGAATGCCTGAAACTAAGATAACCCTGTATTTCATACTTTAACTAAAAATTAAAAAAAAAAAAAAATACAGCTGCAACGTAAGTTTAAATCGTCGGCAATTCCTCAAGGATCATACAAATCAGAACAGCAAGACAGAAGGGAGGACAAAGAAAGAAACAGGGAGCCACCCCAAATGAAGACGTCACCGATTCCCGCCTTGCCACAGGTGCGAGGCCTCAGGAAGACAGGAGGTCCCGGGACACGCCAGAAGGCCCGGGAGTTCTCTGGCATGTTTCGGGGTGAGGGAAATACTCAGAGGGGAAGGCGCCAGCAGTCTGGACTAGGAAGGGACATCTGGTCCTTAACTTCCCGCAGCAGGGTATTAAAGGATGGTGGCTGGAGGGGGGGCAGGGGCCTCCTGGCTCAAGTAGGTGAGCACAAATTTGTACACTTCCTCCTCCCCATGTGGGAACAGCTTTTTGCTTGGAAGCTACACACTCCTCCTCATAAACCCAGATTTCCCCCCCCCCCCATAAACTCAAAGACAATGGCATGTGACTTCCCTTGTCCCTGCTGCGCCCTCCCCCATCCACCTCCCTCTGGGATGAGGGTCTGCGGACTCCCAGAGACAAACACAAGGGATTCTAAACACACATACACATGCCAGGACACACTGCCCAACATCTGTTTTTTCCAGTCCCTCTTCTTCAACTAAAAGAGCCAGAAATTGTGAGTAAGTGTGTCAGTTCTCAACAGGGACTTGGTGCTCTTGTGTTCCCCACTTACAGCGGCTGATGGTCCTTCTCCATCACGGCTTTTCCCTCCCACCCTGTTTCCTCTTCCAGTGAAACCCTCCCAGAGGGGACAGTTCCCTTTCTGCTGAACGCACCCTCTCCGAGGAATCAGGAGGAAACGAACGGCGAACGATATCCTAGTAAGCCTCGCACTTTTACTTTCAATATGTCTTCTGGGTGAGTAATTTGAGGCCAACACTGGCCCTGTCTGGAAAACAAAGAACTGAGGAATAAGCCCACGATGAGACTAGGCCACGGCCAGCGAGTCCGTGGACAACCCGGCAAGAAAGTCCGTCCCTGGTGGCTCCACTCCACACATTCCCAGCACTACTTCTGGGTAGCAGGTGTGTATTGTGTCACTGAAACTCTTCTGGTTCCAAATATATTACTTCATTCTCACGTCGGCCCTCTGAGGGGCAAATATTCTCTCCACGGACAGACCAAGCAACCTCTCGACCAGGTTAAGTCCCGCATGCGAGTTTCGGCCAGCGAGCTGCAGCGTGAGGGCTTGGAAACAGGTGGGCGGGGACCAGGGCCCCGGGTCTGCGGTCTACACTCCACCTGCAGATTCCCACTCTGGCTCCTGACACACCCTCGCTGAGTTCGGAAGATGCTGCTGGGTCAGTTAAACGAAACTGGATTAATCTATAAGCATGAATGAAAAAGTCACCGGGACAGGGGTGCCTGGGTGGTTCAGTCAGTTAAGCGACAGACTCTTGGTTTCAGCTCAGGTCATGATCTCAGGGTCGTTAAGATCAAGCCCCACTTTGGGTTCCATGCTTAGCACAAAGTCTGCTTGGGACTGCTCTCTCTCTCCCTCTGCCCCTCCCTCCCGCTCTCTCAAAAGTAAATATTTTTTTAAAATATTACTAGTTACCTATGCACGTAAATCTTGTGACTCTAATGCACATATATAGAAACACACAGATATATGTGGCAGTCCAAGCTGAGACCCAACCCTGCAGCTCCGTAGCTCTGTGATCTTAAACAAGTCCCTGAACCTGTGGTGGGGCTTCCTCATTTGCAACATGAAGAATCTGCTCACAGAACCGCTGGGAGGATTAAATGAGTTCATATACATGAAATGTTGAGAGCGGTGCTGGGAACGTATCAAACGCCCAAGACCCTGCCACGGAAGCAGAGAACTGGACCTGTTTCCTCTGAAGAGAATTTCTACCAAAAGTGCGATTCTAATACCAATTCTCAGGTAGCGACAGCGGGGCCCTCAGTGTGAACTGAAACTTACTTCACTTATTTGAATGAAGTCATTTTAGAAATGCATTTAAAGAAATAAAGCTGTCTCTGAATTTTGCTTCTGCCAACTTCTCACAAATTTTAATATTTACTACTCTTATTATCACGTTAAACATTTTGTCATTTCCTTTTTGGTTTCTTCTTAATCCAAGAGTTACTTAGAAAGGTGTTTTAGGACGCCTGGGTAGCTCAGTTGGTTAAGCGACTGCCTTCGGCTCGGGTCATGATCCCAGAGACCCGGCATCGAGTCCCACATCGGGCTCCCTGCTCAACGGGAAGCCTGCTTCTCTCTCTCTCGCTCCCCCTGCTTGTGTTCCCCCTCTGGCTGTGTTTCTCTCTGTCAAATAAATAAAATCTTAAAAAAAAAAAAAAAAAAAGTGTTTTAAATTTCCAAGGCACGTAAGCCCGGGGGGGGGGGGAGGGATGATTACTGTATTATTAATTTTATTATGTCATCCAGGGAACATGGCCTTAAAGGATTTCATATTCTGTGCAATCTGAAATATTTTCTTCATATTTTCATACATGGTCAGTATTTCTCAATCTTCTACATGTGCTTGGAAAGATCCTGCTTTCCATTTGTTGGGTACAAAAATCATCCAAGTTTAATCCCCAGTCCTATGTTAATTGCCACCTGTTTCTGCTTCTCGGGACCTGAGCTAGGTCTGGAGAAGGAACAGTGAAAAGGGATGAAAGTTCACCCAAAGAAAAGGAGGAGGGAAAAATGTCCTCTGAGTAGACTTTGTCTGTACAGATGAGGACTCTGTGGGAGGGGGGGTTAATCTGTCCAGAATCACACTGCTAATATGGAACAAAGCCAGGATGGAACCCTGCCTGGTCCAAGCCAATGGGTCTATGATGCCTTAACTTAGAGAGGTGATGGGATGTCATATCCAACCACACAGCCACGCATTGTCTTTCCCACTACAAGGTCCCATCCATTCATTCACCCGACAGTATTTACTAAACAACCATCATTTGCCACACAACAGCAGAGGCGCTGCAGATGCTCAGACCAGGCTTAGCATCCCCTGTTCTCTAGGACCTCAGCGGCTCCGATGGGAGGCACACGGGTCATTACAGCCCCACATAGTGAGCGCAGAAAAGAAGACAGCACTTAAGGAATCACACACCAAGGAGGAGACAGGGTGCCCAACCTTGCCTGAATCCAAGGGGGACTCCCTCCTGGGGAGGAGAGAAGTTTATGAGAGAATGTGTGCAAAGGTGACCCCTTGGGGAGATGCTGAAAGATGAGTGGATTTACTCAAAGGATACCTGCAGGAAGGCCACTAGAGTGAGAAGACTACTCCCTTTCCCTCATTCTCTCATATCCCAGGAGAGTCAAAGAGACTGAAAACTATCTCTGCTTCCCCCTGAACAGTTCAGGTCCCCTTCCAGCTCTTCCTCCTCTGCTCCAGCCTGTCTTCACTCTTTCCCAACTTCCTCTCCCTCCGCACCCCGCCTCTCAACACCCCACACAACTCCCATCCTCCAGGACACAGAATGGAGGAACTAATAACATCTTCCTCTCTACTAATCCCCTGTCCCATCATGATCCTTCTAGAACACTTCGTTATTAGGTACACAAGGTACCACTGAGCGCTCCCCACAGAACGAGGATTCTTCTAAGACATGCACTTTATATTTACCATTTAAACTCCACAGCAATCTTCTGAGGACCCTGCCCCTCTTATAGCTGAGAAAATGAAAGCATAAAGATGTCAAGCAACCTGCCCAAGATGGCGCAGATGGTGAGGGCCTGCGCTAGGAGAGCCCTTGCTCTCGACCACCACGAGCGATGCCTCCGAGAGCCACCACACCCCAGCAGTGCCATGCAGCACTGGCCTCCAGAAACACACTTCCAAGGCCCGAAAACATTTAAGCCATACCGACCAGGTCAAGGAAAACAAGGAACAACGGAGAAACTGTTGCAGGCCAGGGAAGGCAAGGAAGCAGGACACCTCTGTGCTATGTGGAATCGTGGATTAGAGCCCAGATCAGAGAAAGGGACAGTCATGGGTAAATGAGTGGAATCCAAATAAAGTCTGGAGTTCAGTGAGTACTAACAGGCCAGTACCAGTTACCGAGTTTGGGCAAAAGTACCATCATAATGGAAGGTGTCATCAAGGGAAGAAACCAGGTGCAGGCAGACAGGGACTCTCTGTACTGTCTCTGTAAATTTTCTGTAAATCTAAAATTAGTCCAAAGTTACAAGTTGATTTTTTAAAAAAGCAAGCCCGATGCCACACTAGGTTGCCCTGACCCAGTCAGTAAGCAGCCCCTGAGAGCAGCTGTTCCCCTCATCTCCTTTAGGTTGAACCGCATTCACAGTGCCCGCAGGGGAACGCTGCCATGGAAATGGCCATTGCCAGAAAACCAGCTGACCTAACCATGGAGACTGGGGACGCTGGTGACAGGAGGAAGCTGCGGACACCTGAGATCCAACTGGTTGCAGGTATGCCCCCCCTGAGGGATTCCAGAATCCCAAGTCAGCTCATTTGCAGACTGTCCCCATTCATTCACTGGACAGCGTGGTCTAAAACCTTCCGTGCTGGGGGCTGCATGGTCCATGCTCCCAACAGCACACATGCCTGGGCAGGCAGCTTCTGGCACAGCACTAGGTCCCCGTGATTACCCACCACGAACAAAAAGTTTGAGGAATGGGGAAATGCTGCCCGCTCCGGGTCTAGAGCCCGCCCTGTGCTGACACTGGAACGGAGCATCAAGAGATGTCTAAGACTTTGCCACGGGAGAAATGGGGTGAGCTAGACTTTTATCATGACACCCACATCTTCTCCTTCACTGTCCTTCTGAAAAGGGCTCTATGATGAATCGGGCTGAGGGTTTAGGAACAGCTAGGACCCTTGGAACTCATCCATCCTTGTCCTTGAGGATGGAATCAGTGACCTCTGGCTTCGTTAGCAAAGTCACGGGCTCCCTGAGTAAATGCTACACTTCGCCGACCCTCAGGGAATGGGGAGGAAAGCCGAAGCCGTAATGATGAGTAAGGGATGTGTAAGGGCCAAACTGTGGATTCATCAACACACAAACGCTGGCTCGGGAGCCACCATGCAGAGCGCCAGGCACTGGGGCCCCGCGGGAACACCCTTCTCAGCCTCCGCGTCAAGGGGCGTACAATGCAGCGCAGTTGGGGAGAGGATCCAATGCGGTGCAGGGAGACCTCAAACAGTCAGCCAGACATGCTCGATTCCTGATCCCAGCATTTCCTAGCTGGGAATGTCAATCAAATCTGAGCCTCAATCTCCTTACCGGTGAAATGGGAATAATATAAAACACCACCCTGCTGGCAGGGTTGACCGGGGTAGAAACAACATCAGTAAGGCCCCTAACAGAGTCTGGCAAGAGAGTAAGAAGCTGCTCAAGAAAAGATCATTTTTCCAGCAGCTGATGATACGGTGACAGCGAGGAAGAGAATCACCAATTTTTAAGATTTTATTTTTAAGTAATCTGTACACCCAGTGTGGGGCTCGAACTCACAATCCTGCGATTAAGAGTTGTCCAGGTGCCCCTAGAATCATCAATCTTAAAGACAAGAGGACCTAGGAGACATCGAGTTCAACTCATGAAAAAACAAATGAAGGTGGTTTTGAGCCTGCCCCGCGGTAACAAAACCCCACTGACCCAATAGGAGAGAGGCATTTGCTACAAAGCGGTAGGGACCATATGGGCACCTGGATGGAGGGAGGAGATCCAGGCTACAATTTGGGAGGGTAAGTGTAAAGAATGTGTTTTGGAAGACAGGTAGGAATTTTGACAGTAGGGGAAGGGACAGAGCACGACACAAACCAGCATTTCTTCCCCCAGCTTCTGCCAGGCCCCAGCCTCCCCCTCACTGCCAGGAACAAAAATAAATCTAATCCCCTTCTCTCGCCCAAGCGCCCAAGCGTTTTCTCTTCAGGCCTCTGGCTGAGGAGGCCATAATCCCTGCTCAATCCCCTGTCGCTCACCTCAGCTGGGCCTCCTGTCTGCTCTCCTGTGGGGTGAATCCTCCCAGGAAGAAATTACTGACCAGTAAGAAATCTCATCACGAAAGGATAGAATCTCAGTGGAAAGGTTCTCAAGTTGAATCTCAATGAAGAGATTCTCAAGTCAGGATGTTAAGATCTGGTTATGAGCCAAAGCACCTGGCACACAGTAGGAGCTCAATACATACTCACTGAATGAAATAAGCTTTCAAGGGGAAGTACACCCCTATGTTTCTGAGGAGGTTACCCTCGAACCCTTATCATTGGGACCTCTGGTCCCACAGAGACCCCAGAACATCAAATGCAGCCCCAGGCCGAGGAGCCCTTGGGGATGCGTCAAGACACAAGACAGAACAGAAAGAATAGTCAGTCTGGCCTTTAGAGCCCCACGTGATTTCATTAGTGTGTCCCTACCAGCACTGGCTTTGGAGGGCCCAGTGTACCCCAAGTTATTTCTAGTCCTTCACAGACCAACTCCAGGGGGTCCAAAGTCCTTGACCTACATCACTGGCTTCTCGACTATCATGACCTACCTTTGATTTGGGTTTTTCTTTCATACATGACCATTTACTCTTTAAGACCCGAACTTTGTGTCTTAATTCTGCCTAACATGATGTCCAGGAAGAAGAGGTTCAACAGGGAGAGGGTGAGCCTTCCCAGCACATACAAGTCCCAAAGCACTGATCATGGTGAAGAAGTGAAGCACTCACCAATGGGAGAGTGGCAGAGAAAATCCCAGATCCTCGCCTCTCGGGAGACTCTACATGTCTTGAAGACATGGGACTTGGTCTTAGTAAGACCTGAGCTCAAGCATCCCTTCTGGGAAACAACCCCACTCTCTAGTGCCTTGTCCCCAGAGGCCAGTCAACAGAGTCTTCCCTTGGTGGCTTCCACCACAAGGCCTGTACTGTTATTTTCTGCTTCTTGCACATTTCCCTCTCTGTGAGCTTCCTACGAACATTCAGGAAGAGGTGGTAATCACCAGTATAGCCCAGTACCTATTACAGGTGCTTAGGCCATGGTAGGTGCTCGGTAAATGTTTCCTAAATGACGAGAGCCGGGACAGGAACTGCATGGGCTCAGTGGACCCAAAATTTGGCTAGTGAGAAATCAGCAAGAACTGCCTTGTGAGACCGGCTAGGGGTAGGCAGTGCCCATTCCTGGCAAGCCTATCCTAATCTCTGGAGAAGCAGGCTGCCGACTAGGCCTACCAGGAAGAGGAGGGCAAGGGATGAGTCAGGTCTTGTGACCCGGGCCTCTGGAAGGTATGGCCCCTAAGTGTGGACGCTGCTCCCAGCAGGTCAAGTTGGAGAACTCACATGTCCTATGGAAGGTGATTATCTCAGATTATATAATTCAACTTCCACAGTGGCCCTATGGGAATAGTACAACGACCCACTTTACAGGGGCAACTCTGAGACTTTGGTCCTAGAAACCCCACAGCCTCACCTCACTTAGCATAGGCTCACAGACAACAAAGCATCCAGACATCATCAGGGTAGATGAGGGCCTGAAATCTTTATGTTTGCCTCCACTACTCTCAAAGAGCTGCTCAAACTCCTACAAAGTTCAAAATCCCACAGGCTTCCTGCCTCACCCCCAGGCTTGAGGGTTCACAGTCTCTCTGGTCAGCCCAGGCCATCCTTGGGCAGCTCTGACTGCCGACAAAGCTTTTGTGCAGTGAGTCCTTCTTTCCACCCATCAACTTCAGTCTTCTTCTATCTACAAGGAGGAAAGCTAATCTGCTGCACATGACAGCCCTCCAACTATCTGGAGACAGTTATCAGCTCGCCTCTGCTTAAGGTTTAGAAAGATGCCACAGAGGAGATTGCACAGGATTGCTGGGTGTGAAACTGGTATCATGCGGGGTAACCAATGTCCTTCATGATGAAAGGAATCAGAGAGAGGGCTACCTTGTTGCAGGAAGGCACCTCCCACCTGCAGAGGGGTAGGGATGAGGTGTGGACTAGAAACCAAAATCCATGCAAACTTGAACAGCCTTCACAGAAGACATGGACATTTGCCAGGAGGGGCGTCTGAGAGGAACAAAATTTCTTCTTTAACAGCAGAGGAACAGAGAAGCAGAGGAATAAAGGATAGGAAGGGGCATAGCTATTCAGTGGCCAGGCAACAATCAGAACCTTTGAACTTGCACCCCGGTCCTCTTTGCAGGGCTCCACCAGCCATCTCCCTGCTCTAAAACACTAGTGTGCCACCCTGACCCTCCCCAGAGGTAAAGCTCCATTTGACAGAAGGTAACAATGAGGCTCAGGGAAGCAAAGGGACTTGCTTAGCTTTCCTGGCAAGGAAACTCAGAACTCAAAGTTCTTTGCTATTTGTTGACAGTGGGCTCAAAAGGGGCTGTGGGCTATCTTCCTCTGGAATGGAATTCCTAACACAAGGAAGGGAGTCGCCTCTGCCCGCTGTTCAGTTCTGTGCTGTTTTAGGACTGCTGGGTGTGCTGGCTGATAGAGAAAGAGCTTCAAAACCCCGCTCCTCTTTCCCTTCTCTCTCCCCAACCAGCACGCCTCAGGAAAAGAATCCAGTGGAGAGCATCAGGAGCCTGGGTTCCTCCCTGGATTGTGCCCTGCCCAGCTCTGGGACACCCCTTCTACCCAAGCTGAGCTCTACTTGCCTCTTGTATAAAAATACAGGCAATAAAATCTGCCCCATCAGTGACCAGGATGTTGTGGGGCTCAGATGACAAGCAGCAAGCGAGAGGCATGGAGGCTCCCTCCCACTTTCTGCAGCTGTGCCTTCTGCATCCCCCGTTCCCCATCACTCTCACCCCCTCTGCAGCCCTAGGGCCCAGAGCTGGCACAGCAGGGGAGGGGGGGCATGAAGGTCTCACCAGAGACAAGGGAGGAGAAATATGCGCACAACGCCATCCCAGCAATCCCTCACACTTGTAGGAGGCCTGCATTTTTCCAAGGAGCTTTGACATCTACTAGGATGTCTAACGTCTATTAATCCTACTCGTGCTCTGCTCCTTGCAAAGGGCTCTGCGTGCTCTCGAGCTTTCCCAGTCCTCACAACCAGACACTTTACAGATGAAAAAAACGAGGCTTAGAGTAAGCAGTGTAGGGCGCCTGGGTGGCTCAGTGGGTTAAAGCCTCTGCCTTCAGCTCAGGTCAAGATCTCAGGGTCCGGGGATCCAGGCCCGGTTCTGGCTCTCTGCTCGGCAGGGAGCCTGCTTCCTCCTCTCTCTGCCTGCCTCTCTGCCTACTTGTGATCTCTGTCAAATAAATAAATAAATAAATCTTAAAAAAAAAAAAAGAAAAGAAAAGAAAAGAGTAAGCAGTGTAGCCAGGACACAAGCCCAGTTCTATCCATTCCTGTGCTCCCCAAACCTGAATGTGGTCCTGCATCACCTAGGGAGATACCTGAGTAATCAGACTGATTTTGTCCGCCCAGGAGGGGGGGCCTAGGCTTTGTACTCCTAACAAACTCCCAGGTAGAGGGACTGCTTTGTATCTGTCAAAGGCTAGATTTAAAATTCCATAAAGACAGACGCAGTTCCCAGGGCTTAGCACCGAGCCTGCCCCATAGAATGGGCTCAGTATTATTTGTTGAATGAGTCAATGACTCAAAAACCCACGCTTTAACAATTCTCTGTATCAAGTCCCATTATATCATTTGATATCATAACAATTCTCTAAGGTATGATCATCCTCACTCGAGATAAGGAAACAGAGCTCAGAAGAGTAGGTAGCCTGAGTTTTTCAGCTTTTGTGCAGTAGGACCGAAGGCAGTCTACCTTCGGATCCTTTGCCCAGCTGTCCGGAGGATGAGGGAGAAATTAATAATTATAAACCTCGGAATGGCGGGGAGCGGAGCCCATCCTGGCACGTGATCAGCTCCCAGCTCAGGAGGTCACCCAGGAACTCTGAGCTGCTCCTGGGGGGGAGGGGCAGCGCGACTCGAAGTCCCACTAAGGGAGACAAGCAGGAGGGTAGGAGGAGGCTGATCCCGGGTAGGGTGCCAGGCTGTAGCAGGCAGGTGGAGGTGACCCCTGACCTCAGAGACAATCCCGCCGGGCTCAGGCAACCCCCACCCGCGGACACCAGCTCTGGAGTGACACTGTCCAGCTTGGAAGGCGGGGCGGGGGCGGGGGGGGAGGGGAAGAGCGGCAGCCATCCACGGAAACCGCAGTCCAGGGATGAATCACCGCCACATGACCCCGAAGAGGAGGGGAGGGTGGTGAGGAAGGGGCGCAGATGGGGCTGGAGCTCCGGGGAGCTCAGGGCTCGCGCGAGGGCCCCCTCCAGCCCCGATACGGGGAGCAAAGGGAAGCCCGCCTCCCGCGCAGCTGCAGCCCCCAGCCGGCCAGTTCCCAGGTGCGGCGGGACTCACGGCCTTCAGCTGCTCCAGCCGGTCCTTCATCCTGGTGCCCAGGCGCCCGGAGGCAGGTGAGCGCGTCCCAGGTGAGCGGCGGAAGTGGCGGCCAGTCGGGCCGGGGCGAAGGAGCTGCAGGCGCAGGCGGCGGCGGGCGGCGGCCGCGGGCTAGGAGGAGCGTCCGAGGCCACTGGAGGCTCCGCCGCGCCGCCCCCCTCCGGCCCCGCCGGCGCCCAGCGCTCCAAATCCGGCTCCCCGGCCGGCGCCGGCGCGCAGCGCAGATCCGCCCGGCGGACCCGCCCCCTCACCTGGGCCGCGCCCCGCGCTCCTCCTTAAAGGGCCCGAGCGGGTCACCGCCCCCCCACAGCTCCCGTTACTCCAGCTGCGGGCCCCTCGGGGGCCGGGGAAGACTGGAGGAGGTCCGGGTCCACGGGCCGGACGGAGAGCCCACCCTTTCCGCCGGACCGCCGTTCTCTGGCTGCACCGGGCTGTGCCGGGCCCTGCCCCACAGAGAACTCGGGCGATGCGCCTCGCGCCTGGCAGTAGGAGAGAGAGCCAGGCGTCCCGCCGGGATGAAGGGCGCTCCGAGTGACGGAGTTGGCCGCCCAGGGGACTGCGGGTGGGCGCTGTGGACATGTGTTCCTAGAGGACATAACTGGGAATGGGACGGGACGGAACGGGGCGGGTGGGGACGAAGAATTTGGGTTTGACGCAGTTGGTAATCGGGGCTCCTCCGAGGAATAGCAGTCCAATGTTGAAGTCAGCACCTGCTGCTAAGAATGCGTACAACTTTGGGGAAGTCATCGTTTCTCTAGGGGACCCCGCTGCCAAGTCTATCAGAGTGAACACCACTTCGGTGCGCCCTGAGGCCCGGGCGACGGAGGAGGAATGACTGGTTCGTACCGCATAGCGCAGGGTGGCAAGATGGAGACGTGTGTATCTCTGGAAAGCTGAAGCGGTCTCAGTTCTTAGGCTGTGCGGGTCCCCCAGGTGGGATGGGTCTCGGGAAAAGTGGGCGGGTTCTCCTGCTGACCCCTCCCTCTACACTCCGCCCCACCCTCTCTTCCCTCTTCCCCATTGGTCTTCCTCTTTGGCAACCAATGATCTATCCAGCGGAAGGCGGTGCTCAGTAAGTGGAACCGGCATTCCGAAGACTGAATTCTCAAGGCAGGAAAAGAATGTGCTCTGTGTATTCAGGTTAAAAGGCTATAAATATTTTCGTAATTCTAACAGAACTTTGCCCTCTTCTGCGATCTTAGTGCCCATAAAGATATGGTCTGTAAGCGGTGGGGCGGATGAACTCTGACTCTCAGTCCAGATCCTCCCTGTAGGCTCCACTTCCTTCCACCCGGTCCTTCCCTTAGGTGGGTTCCCGACTTTGACAAAGGAAGGCTTCTGCGCCTCCTGGTGGTCATAAGTGGAAAAAGTGAGTAAGTCAGAAACCGTATCCCACCTTCCCTTAAATTTTTGTTAGTGGGGATGGATTGCTAGGTCCCGCGCCTTAGAAAAAAAGCCTCCTGAGGGAAACAGATATGTGAACAGCTCTACATTAAAGTCTGGAAAGGATGGAGCGCCTGGGTGGCTCAATTGGTTAAGCGACTGCCTTCAGCTCAGGTCATGATCCCAGAGACTGGGGATCGAGCCCCACATTGGGCTCCCTACTCAGCGGGAAGCCTGCTTCTCCCTCTCTCACTCCCCCTGCTTGTGTTCCCTCTCTAGCTGTGCTTCTCTCTGTCAAATAAATAAAATCTTTAAAAATAATAATAAAATAAAGTCTGGAAAGGGCCATGGGAGTCTGGAATAAGGATCAAAGATAGCCATTCAGCTTCTACCTGAACACAACAGCAGATGGAACATTCAAGGCGTCCTTGTTAAAGATAATTGTTTTTAAAAAGATAAAATCAGGGGCACTTGGGTGGCTCATTGCGTCAAGCCTCTGCCTTCGGCTTACGTCATGATGCCAGGGTCCAGAGATCGAGCCCTGAGTCAGCTTCCTGCTCAGCGGGGAGTCTGTTTCTTTGCCTCTCCCCCACCCCAGTGTTCTCTCTCTCTCTCTCTCTCTCTCTCTCTCTCTCTCTGTCAAATAAATAAAATCTTAAAAAAAAAGATAAAATCATGACTCTCAGACAACTGTAAAATGAACACGCATCAAAGATCTTATTGACTAATTAATGAGGAAACAAGGTGTCAAAAAATTGTTAAGGACCCAAAGAACATACGTACACAGGCCATCAGGAATGATGAAATGAGTATGTTAAATGCAAAACTGGCCTCTTGGGGTGGGAGGAGATCAATGGCACCTCCATCAGAAAGATCTCATTTGCATCTCTAGGGACAAGAATTCTTTGCATTATGAGCAGTTTTCTACAAATTACAGAATTGTAAAATAGTGACAAGACCATGGGAGGCAATAATAAAAGCAAATAACCCAGAAAGGCCTAGCATGCCATCTGACACCCAGTGATTTTTTTTTTTTTTTTTTTTTTGCCGTTTTAATTACTTCACAATTTTTCCAGACACCCTCAAGGAAACATCTTTCCTGGCTGAAGAGTTCCAACTATCGTTTGTTTGTTTATTGCCATACAAAGCAAAAATTTCCCTCCCTGTAACTTTAAGCACTATTTCTTGCTCCTTGCCTTTGTCCAAACATTTAAGAAATGTAATCTGTCCTTTCCATGAGGGACAGCTGCTATGGGGTTGTAGAATGATTTCTGGCAGAGGCCTGGGTTCTAGGCAGACTTTCTGCAACACACAGCTGTCCCTTCACATCACACAACCTGCATTCTCATTTGTGACACAGGGGCTGGTCAAAACTAGTGGTTCCCAACCTTTTAGAGGTTAAGAGTGTCCTATTGTCTTTGTTTTCATTCATGCATCTCATATTTCAAAAGACTCCATATCCTTATCAAAATACATTTAGGGGGTAATCAGAAATTTGGATTGCTCGTACTCTGAGGTATAGATCAGACTGGTGGTTGCCAGAGGTGGGGTGTAAAATGCATGAAGGAGGTCAGAAGGGACAAACTGCCAGTTATAAATCCTGGGGATATAACCCTCAGCACAGCAACAAAAGTTAACAAGAAGGCATTGTGCATTTCAAAGGCGCCAAGACAGGAGATCTTAAAGGTTCTTTTTCTTTTCTTTTTTTTTTTTTTTTTTTGATCTTAAAGGTTCTTGAGACCACTGGGTGGCTCAGTCAGTCAAGTGTCTGCCTTTGGCTCAGGGTCCTGGGATCAGGCATCCTGCTCAGGGGGGAGTCTGCTTCTCTCTCTGTTTCTACCCCCCACCCTGCTTGTGCGAGCACGCGCGCTCTCTCTCTCTTTCTCTGGCATATAAATTTTAAAAATCTTTCTCAAAAAAAAGTTCTCATCACAGAAAAAAAAAATTTTAACTATGTGAGGTGACAGGTGTTAACTAAATTTACTTTGCACATATCAAATCATAATGCTCTACGCCTTCAACTAATGCCATATGTTAATTATATCTCAATAAACTAGGAAACCAAAAAGACATTTGATTTTCTGCGGGATGTTTCCATGAAGAAAAAATATAATAAACTCTTGGTTAGCCTGTGGGGCCATAACAGAAATGACCATATGATTTACCTTAAAACTTTTTAAATATTAAAAATATTGTGGCTCCTGGATAGCTCGGTCCTCGGGCATCTGCCTGCTGCTCCGGTCCTGATCCCAGGTGGGATTGAGCCCCACATCAGGCTTCCTTGCTTGTGCTTTCTCTGTCAAATAAATAAAATCTTTAAAAGAAAAAAGCCCTCTTAAGTGCAGTTGGAGTCCAGGACCCCAAGACAGGCCACATCAGCAGACATTTTTTATTATGGTGTTTCATTTGAAGGTAGATACAGACTTTAGGCCTTCTTTAAAACTCTCATTAGGCATGAACTCTGTTTTGTTCATTTTCTGTTAGTATTTTAATATGTGTTCTTCCCTGCCAGCCAGAAGTGTGGATTCCACCTGCTAGTTGTGTACAAGGAACTGGAAAAAGTTGACTAGGCAAGGGAAGGCCAGGGACTGGTGGAAAAAGACTCCGATATTGAGCCCAGGTGGACGCTAGGGTCTCCAGGTAGGTGGACTTAAGGTTCCAGACTCAGGAGGAACCCTTTCCCTCTCATGCATTTTTATTTTCTGCCCCACAGTGGAACTTGGTTTCCCACTCTTCTGTCTTGGTGCAGCTGTTTTTCCCCATTAAACAAACATCGTCCAGGTCAAGTGTGCATTTTGGCTGCATTTCAGCCAACACTTAATTTCACTTTCACAAACAAACCAAAGAGAGGATCCTGGCATTTGGGAGCTCCACTTCCTTCTCTCTCCTCCCTCTGAGCCTACTTCTTTTCCCATTGGAGAAAAGGGCTGAGCCTTACCCCTTGTGGACCTTGAGAGCCTGCTGTGGAACACACAAGACCACTTTCTGATTGGTGCATCTCGAGGTATGGTGGTGAGTAGAGATAAGGGGAACTGGAGACTTTTCAGGGGAAGGTCCTTTCTGTTCCCAGAGTCACCCTTCCCGACCGCAGGAGGGTTGGAGAAGAAACTTACTGACCCATAGTTTTCTCCCCCTCATCATTTGTATTGGTTATACACTGCTGCATGACAAATTGCCCTTGAACCCAGCAGCTGGAAAAAAACAAACCTTTATTATCCTCTGGGTTCTGTGATTTGGAAATCCCGATGCAGCTGAGCTGCACACACCTGGCTCACAGGCTCTCACAGACCGCAGAGACCGGTGTCGCCTGGGGCAACATCTCCTCTCTCAGCTTAACTTGGGAGGGTCTGCTTCCGAGGTCACTCTGTGGTTGCCTGGTTTCGGTTCCTCGAGGACTATAGGCTGGAGACTTCCTTCCATCCCCTTGCCCTGCAATCCTCTCCATAGAGCAGCTCACAACCTGACAGCTGATTTTCATGAGAGCAAGAAGGTGAGCGAGAAAGAGAGACACAGAAGCCGAGGTGTATTTGTAACCTAATCTCAGCTGTGACATCACTTTTGCTGTATTCTGTTCATTAGAAGCTACTCACGGGCTGTGGCCCACACTCAAGGGGAAGAGGATTACACAGGAGAATGAAAGCCAGGAGCCATCTTTTAGCTACCCAGTACAGAGGTCAAATCCCAAATTCAGGCCAGAGTCACGCTATTCGCCTTCTTAGAGATTTCTTCTCCCCCATATCCATCCTGGACAACTCTGACACATTCTCCAGACCTCAGAGTAAATGACTCACCCTCCAGGATTAACCTAAGTGTCCCCCAGACATGCCCATGTGACACCCTGGACTTCATCATCGGCCCCTACCACACCTGGAATTACCTGGTCTGCCCCACACTCCCTCTGTAAACTCTTGTGAGGACAGCAGCCTCATCTCTGCACCAACGCTGACCCAGACCCCGGCGTAGAGCCAAAAATATCCTAGGCACCCAGTTAATGTTCCCCAAATTTAATAAATGAATCTTCCCATAATATGGTTCCATTATGTCTTTCTTCTGAGACAAACTTCTCAGTGGCTTCTCATTACGAAGAAGAGGGAGTCCATACTCTCTGAACGGCATTCAAAGCCCTTGCCCCATCTGGCGGCGGCCCCGCGCACTGTCCCTCCATGACACACACAACCCCATTGTGAGCGTCACCTCACGCCCAGCTCTTCTCTGACCCAGATGAACCCAGGACTTCCCACCGACCTCCGCCCTTTTTCCATTTCATGTCTGGCAGATTCCCTGCTGGTACTTTAAGACCAAACCCTCCAGACAGTAGGGGAAGGAAGGAAAAACGGAAAGCGGAGAAATCAGACGGAGAGGCAAAGAACCAAGAGAGACTATAGAATCTAGGAAACAATCTGCGGGTTTCAAATGGGAGGGGGCTGGGGGATGGGGCATCTGGGGGATGGATATTAAGGAGGGCATGTGTTGTAATGAGCGCTAGATGTTATATGCAAGTAATGAATTGTTGAAAAATACATCAAGGAAAAAAGAAAAAGATAAAAAACCCCGGAACCTTCCTGTCTGCTCAGGGAGCTCCGTGGACCATACGGCCTGCCAACCCCCAGTAGAACTTGTTCAGACCTCTTTTTAAAGCCCACCCTGTGTTACCTTGTACCTAGAGGCTTACCCTCTGTCTCGCTGGCTAGACCATGAACTGCTTAAGAACAACAAACCACTATTATTCACCTTCCAGGGCTACTGTAAAGTAAGTGGAATGCAAATATTTGGAGAATAAACCAAAGAATGGTCGGCTACTAACACACACACACACACACACACACACACACACACACATTCCCTGCGGACACTCCTCTCTTCTCCCTAAGGAAGAAAGATGATCCTTCCTTAAAACTAAATGCAATTGCAACTCTACAAGTTTTGGAGAATTGAGTTTGAAATAACATGTTTTATTTATAAACATGCCTTTTTTTTTTTTTTAAGTAAGAACCCAACGTGTGTCTTGAACTCACAACCCTAGAAATAAATATCTGTGGTCAACTGATTTTTTTTTTTTTTGGCAGCAGGTTGCAGACCCAGCATGGAGCCCATCGCAGGACTTGAACTCACAACCCTGAGATCAAGACCTGAGCTGAGATCAAGCCGAATGCTTAACCAACTGAACCACCCCGGTGCCCCTTACAAAGAAAGAGGCCTTATATCATGTCGTTCAGATGAAAACAAACTCCACATGCCATACACCTGTGCCTTTGATTTGACAATATAAACAATTTGAACCTTATGCATTTCTTGTTATGTTTATATAAACTCCTCAGTCCCTAGAGCCTAAAAGCACCAAGTGTTCCCCTGAAGAGCCCAGAAAAGAAGCCTCACGCAGAGGAGCTTACGGTTACTCTGAGCTGCAGAAGACATGTTTGCTTCTTACAAGACATTTGAAACACCAAGCAAGACGAACAGATAAACACAATGGAGCATAGGGGAAAGGCAAGTGAATCACTATGGCTTTAAAATGTTTATA
>PITA01012364.1:0-62293 GCA_004023965.1 Spilogale gracilis | reverse complement strand
AAACTGCGATCCCTAACAGAAGAATCCCTGCCCATTGCCCATAGATGAGAATGAAACATAGAAACACCTTATACTTACTGGTTTAGGCTGGGGCGCAGTACTGACTGAAAAGAAAAGAAAACCAAGTAAGAATCCTGGCATTCAGCAGGCCATAAAAGTTTGTCACAGAGAAAACTACTGTTTTTAAAAGCAACTCTGATAGAAGTACCATCTTTTAAAAAAGAGTAATGCACATAAAAGTTAGCAAACTTAAATTTAAATAAATTAAATTCCTCTAATAAAATCTATGGAAAGATTCAAGTCCCCATTTCTGGTTTCCACTATTAATGCTGCAAAAATCTCATTCCCACGTATGCTTAATATGGAAAATGATAGGCAACAACTCTGATCCCATCTAGAACCCCCATCTCTTAATTCTTTCCCTTGGCACTGGTCAGTTTTAAAACGAGCACAGCAGTTAAGAGTTATATAGTAGTTTGTAACATAGCATGCTATGGGTATTAGTTTAGATTAGGTGGGAGGTAGAATCTTCCTTAAAAAATTTTTTTTTAAATTGTGGTCAAACCCACACAAGGTAAAATTTCCCTCTGAACTATTCTTAAGTGTATAGTTCAACAGTGTTAATTGTATTCATGTTATTGTGTAATATTTCTAGAATGGTTTTATTTTAGAAAAATGAAACTCTATGCCCATTAAACAATTTCCCCTTTCCCCCTTCCTTAGTTTTCCTTTTTAAAGGAAACCTATGATAACTGACATTTCAACTTGAGGATCAAGAAAGTTCCTCAAATATAATAAAAATACTAAAATTAAAATCTATACCACAAATGGCAAAAAAATCATCATAATCATAGCCATCATTAATTTAGCACACAATACTGTGTGGCAACCTATTAACTGCTTTAATATGGAACTAATCCCAAGAACTCCTGCATGAGGGAACAGAAGTCAAGACGCTCAAAAACACCCAGCCAATGATGGGGCCAGGATCTGAACCATGTCTATCCACTCCAGTGCTTAAACTCAAGTTCTTTTTTTGTTCTTAAAGATTTTATTTATTTGACAGAGAGAAACACAGCCAGAAAGGGAATAAGCAGGAGGAGTGAGAGAGGGAGAAGCAGGCCTTCTGCCGAGCAGGGAACCTCGGGGCTCGATCCCAAGACTCTGGGATCATGACCTGAGCTGAAGGCAGATGCTTAATGGCTGAGCCACCCGATGCCCCTAAACTCAAGTTCTTGATAGCAAAGTTATCTTGCCCCTGCACAGATTATTCTGATCTATAAGCAAGCATGTATGTATGATCATGGTCAGAGGTAAACATATCAAAAATGGCCACTGAATCACAACAGAAAATGTTTTAAAACAAGAACATGAATTAGTTCTTATAGTATACAAAATATCTGTACCTAGAAGACACAATTTCTAGACTTCTTTCTACAGGAGAGAAATACTGAAGATTAAAAAAGTCCTGAAAGCTGAGACTATTTCTTACACATAAGTACTTACTGTATCTTACTTAAGTGAGAGATGCTTTACTTAACTGCCTGGTAAATAACAAAAATAGGAACTTCTCAACTTTTTTCTTTCTTTTTTTTTTTTTTTTTAAAGATTTATTTATTTGATGGGGCACCTGGGTGGCTCAGTCGTTAAGCATCTGCCTTCAGCTCAGGTCAAGATCCCAGAGTCCCAGGACTGAGCCCCGCATTGGGCTCCCTGCTCCATAGGAAGCCTGCTTCTTCCTCTCTCACTCCCCCTGCTTCTGTTTCCTCTCCAGTTATGTTTCTGTCAAATAAATAAAATCTTAAAAAAGGGGGGGGGTATTTATTTGAGAGAGACATGGAGTGAGAGAGTGATCAGGGAGCCTGATCCCTGGGATCATGACTTCAGCCAAAGGCAGATGCTTAACTAACTGAGACACCCAGGTGCCCCAGAACTTCTATTAACTTCGAAGGAGACCAAAGTCCTTAAAGAAAACATACCTGCAGATCCAGAAGGTGGAGGAGCTCCAGATCGCTGCCATTCTGTTGCTTCTGCAGCCAGTCTTCGGATATACTGCTCGTTCACTGACAACAAGATGTTTTCAGGCTTAATGTCTGTGTGGATGATACGGCACTTGGTGTGTAAATAATCCAGACCCTGTAACACCTGGATGGGAATAGAGCAGTAGACTTGCAAACACAGAATACAAGTCTTTCTGGAGAAGGAAGAAATCACAATACAACATTTTTAAAAATAAATATGTAAGAATAATATGGTAGTTTTCAACAGAGAATAAAGCATTTTTAATAAGGCATAAAGAAACTTCCCCAGAAAGGTTACCTATAAACTATGAGCAAAGGCAAGAGTTTATAATAAAAAGTTTTAAAAGGCTGATTGTTTTAAAAAGCTAATTGTATTTGGAGATATTTAATGAAGAACATAAACACAAAGACGAAAAGTCAATATGCTCTTAAAATGATGAAAGAGATTTCGATTATCTCTTAATTCAAATTCCCTTGTTGATAAATAACTGAGGTCTTGATTCCCAGTTTAGAGCTCTTTCCACCAAAATACATTATCCAAACAAATTATTTGCTCTCTGAAGTATTAGTATTTTCCTGAGAGCAAACTCCTTTACTATTGAAAGCTATTTAGATTAGAAATTACCTTTGAATAATGTTCTATAGACAGTAATAATTTGACATAGCAATTCTCTATTAATATATAATCAATATTTGCAACCAGAACTTTGTGATACGGGCTCCAAATTTCTAACACCAGTCACTGAACACATTTTCCTCTCTGTAATAAAATATTACAGGAGATGATTTTGGGAAAAATGGTTATTGCTAAAACACTTAAAGAGAGAATAAATACTAGGATAAAACACCCAATATTAGTAACTGAAAAAAATCTAGTTTTTAAAATAAAAATTCTATTAGATACAGGAAACTCCTGATACTTTGAGAATATAAAACAATCACCACATAGAAAATACTAGGATACATACTTGCTGGATAATTTTTTTGACACAAGGCAGTGGAAGCCCTTGATAATTGGACTTGATGATCCACTTGAGCAGATGATGCCCCAAAACTTCAAAAACCATGCAGATATCTAGGAGTTTGTTAAGGAAGGAAAAGGGAGCCACAAGAGAAGAGACGAGATAAAAAAATAACTACAAGTCAATATTCTCAATTCCAAAAGTTAATGAATGCGTTAGTTTCTGAAAACACCCAAAAAATGAAAAATTGGGGGGGGCTGGTTTACTGATAAAACTATGTACATTAAAACACTCAGTAGTAAAAGAAAAGTGAAACCTGCACATTCAGTGAAAGCACTAGCCTTAAGTTGTGGATTACTTTTCCCTGATGCAAAATTAATGCTCCTTGGGAGAAAACAACTTCTGCTTTAACTACGGGAGATAATGTACCAAAACTTAACCAAAATAAATGTGAAGGCCAACATTTTTTAAAAATAGGAAACTGACGGGACGCTTGGGTGGCTCAGTGTTTAGGTGGCTACCCCTCCGCCTCAGGTCATGATCTCAGAGTCCTGGGATGGAGCCCCACATCGGGCTCCCTGCTCGGTGGGAAGCCCGCTCCTCCCTCTCCCACTCCTCCTACTTGTGTTCCCTCTCTGGCTGTGTCTCACTCTGTCAAATAAATTTTAAAAATCTTAAAAAAAAAAAAAAAAAAAGGAAACAGACTTGCTTTATGCGCTGTAGTTTACAAAACTAATCTTGATTCTACTGCCACCGTGTGTTCTCTTTATGTATCAACATCCCAACCACCATAAGCAGGAATAACTCTCATGGCTGGGATTTTAGTAGTATGTTGCTACCTTGTACCTCCAGAAATTTCTACATATGGGAAAAGTCGAGATATACATACGTAATGATCTAGTGCCCAGACTTTTCCTTTAAATAATCTTTCCACTAAAGGAAAACCTGGGCTCCTGGAAGAAATGGTCAAATTCCAGATAAATCTGGAAACCTTGCTGTGTGAATAGTAAAGGAACATATCAAGAGAACAGCTTGGAGAGGATGCCACCAGCCAAGTTGAAAACATTTTAGAAATGAAGTCATGAATTAACTTATAAATAAAAACTGAATGAATCCAAACAAATACTTTAAAAAGTATGTGTTGTAGATATAAGATTTTCACTCAGTAATCTCTACACCCAACATGGGGCTCAGAATCACAATCCTCAAACTGAGCCAGCCAGGTGCCCCTGGAATATCTTTTTTAGAGAAAAAGTCCAGTAACAGATTTACAAGACAGAGACAGAAAATGACTACTTTATAATTACTATAGTAATAACTGATTCAAGTAAGAATCAATGAACACTAAAACTACTGAGTTAAAGATTGTTGGGAATAAAGTCACAATGTCACAGTATCACCCCAGGTTGCTTATGAATTATGAAAAGAAAAAGGTTCTTCTTAACAGGGAAATCTGGAAGACTGTGCCTTAATCTAGTGATCCAACTTAATACCCACTAATGATAAAGCACATACTGATGTTAGCTACCTTCTGATGCAATACCCTGAGAAGGATAAAACATCATCTGTGTGGTATACTTAACAAAAATAATTAATTTGGAATTTTCAGGAAACCATTAGACAAATCCAAATTAAGAGACAGAATATCTGGGGCGCCTGGGTGGCTCAGTTGGTTAAGCGACTGCCTTCGGCTCAGGTCATGATCCCAGAGACCCGGGATCGAGCCCCACATCGGGCTGCCTGCTCGGCAGGAAGCCTGCTTCTCCCTCTCTCACTCCCCCTAATTGTGTTCCCTCTCTCGCTCTGTTTCTCCCTGTCAAATAAATAAATAAAATCTTAAAAAAAAAAAAAAAAAGAAAAAATATCTGCTCTGGATTCCTAAAAAAAAAAAAAAAAAAAAAAAAAAAAAAAAAAAAAAAAAAAAAAAAAAAAAAAAAAAAAAAAAAAAAAAAAAAAAAAAAAAAAAAAAAAAAAGGTCAAAGCCATTAAAGGAAGGCAATGTTCTAAATTAAAGAAGGGACATACTATTCGGGAAACACAGTCAAAATTTTAATAAGATAGCATTTCAAATTCACTAAAATAACTAAAATAAAAAGACTAACATGACCAAATGCAGGGGAGGATATAGAGCAATTAGAACTCTCATATTTGCTAAGAGAAGTATAAAATGGTACTATTACTTTGAAAAACTGGCTGGCAGTTTCTTAAAGTTAAACACCCCAGGAACTTCTGCTTCTGTCAAGATGTAGTTAATAGGGCATGCATTTACCCTCTTGTTTAAAATGACAACAACAAAAGCAGACAAAATACATAAAAGAACTGATTTATTGACCCTGCCATCAGGCAATAAAGGCAGTGATCCTTGAGAAAACAGAAACAAATGAGCTGAATACTATGTCTGTCTCATCTTACTGCCTTGAGATTTTCCAGATCCCTTGAGTTTAAGAGATGGAGTTAAGAGCCTTGGGAAACCAAGGAAGCTACAGAAAAAGAAAATCTTGGGAGATCTGCAGAGGGATCCCCTCAAGTACTTAGCAGGGTACTAATCTCAACAGAAGTATACAAGGAAACTACCCGAGGCAGGGGGAAAATATCACCATGGGGATTAGAGGGAACAGTGGCCAGCATTCCCAAAAGGCTCCAACAATGTCTGTTCTCATCAAAAAGGCCAGACAAATTCATAGTCATAGTCATGGGCCACAAATAAATCCATACATATAGTCAATTTGTTTATGACAAAGGAACCATAAATATACACTGGGGAAAGAAGTTGTCTCTTCAATAAATGGTGTTGGGAAAACTAGTTAGCCACGTGCAAAAGAATGAAACTTGACTGCTATCTTACACCACACACAAGAATCAACTCAAAATGGAGACTTGAATGTTAAGACCTGAAACCATAAAACTCTTAGACAAAAATAGGCAGTAAGCTCCTTGACACTGGTCTTGGCAATGATTTTTTGGATTTGACACCAAAAGAAAGCACAGGCAACAAAAGAGAAATAAACAAACAGGACTTAATCAACTAGCTCTTCTGCACACCAAAACAAACCATCATGCAAGGTACTGAATAGGAGAAAAACATCTGAAAACTATGCATCCGATAAGGGGTTAATTTAAGGAACTTGCGCAACAGAAAAAAAATTTATTAAAAAATGAGCAGAGGATGTAAATAGACATTTTTTCCAAAGACATACAGATGGCCAACAGGGACATAAAAAGGTACTCAACATCACTAATTATCAAGGAAATACAAATCAAAACCACAACAATATATCATCTCACACCTGTTAGGACGAATATTATCAAAAACACAAGAGATAACAAGTGTTGCTGAGGATATGGAGAAAAGGGAACCCTAGTGTGTGCTGCTGCTGGCAACATAAGTTAGTGCAGGAACTATGGAGAGTAGTATCAAAGGTTCCCAGAAAATTAAAAACAAAACTACCATATAATCCAGCAATTCTACTTCTAAATATCTGAAAGAAATGAAATTGTATCTTAAATTTCATACCTGCATCCCCATGCTCATTACAGCATTATTTACAATAGCCAAGACACAGTCCACTGATGGAAGAACGGATAAAGATGTGGTGTGTGTGCACAAACTTCTAGTTTAAGATGAGTAAGTCTTGGGGATATAATGTACAGAATGGTGACTACAGTTAATACTATATTGTATATTTGATAGTTGCTCAGAAAGTAGATCTTCAACGTTCTCATCACAAGGAAAAAAACCTGTAACTATGAGTGGTGATGGATATTAACTTATTGTGGTAACCATTTGCAAGGTACACATTTTTCAGATCAATATGTATACACCCAAAACGAATGCACTGTTCTATGTCAATTTTATCTCAATTAAAAAAACATAAAGACTAGAAAAACACATAGTCATGGGGTGTTTGGGTAGATTATTCAGGAAGGTCTTGCCTCAGTACAGGGAATAATTAGCCCTCAACTGAACACTGCCCTGGACCTAACAAATCATAAATGTAACATCTGAAAAGGATCGAATGTTTCCATGTGATATAACTGCATCCCAGAAAAAAGCTCAAGAAGATTTATGGGAATATAAAATATCCAGCTGCCAAATGAAAAATCACAATGTATCTCTCAAAGATTATAGGCAGGAAAGATGCAGGAAAACACAGTTGAAAATTATAATAGTCCATCATTCAAAACTGAACCAGAACTGACATAGATGTCAGAATTAGCAGATAAGGAAATTAAGCAGTTACAGCTAGAGTCTATATATTAGAAAGCAGAGAGACAGAATATATATATAGTGTATATAGCTACACAAACACCCAAAGAAGATATACATTAAACAATATATTGTTTTATATGTAAAACACGAAAATAAGAATGAAAAACTGAAAGAAAGTATGCGACATTTGAGACTGAAACACTATCAGAGTAGATACTGGATGACTAAAAAACTGGTCCAAATTTTTTTAGGCATAGTAATGGTAGGTTATATTTTAAAGTCCTTGTCTTTTGGAGATACATTCTAAAATAATTATGGGTGAAATAATATATCTATGGTTGGCCACAAAATTAGGAGGTAGAAATTAAACAAGATAAAACAAGATCCTAAAATGTATAAGGATTCTGTGGAGATTAATTAAACTATCCTACTTTTGCATACATGAAATATACCAAAACAGGATTTTTTAAAATGCAGATTAAAAAAACACACACACAGAAAACGAAATTTTTAAGTTTTTCTGTTTCTAGTTTCAATCTTGGATTTGTTGAGAGAAGTACTGCAATGTGACAATGGTCATTTTAACCTCTAAGCAGTGATACAAAAATGACCAAACATTTAGTAGCTTAAGAAACAAAAAGAATTGGATATAAGGATACATGAAAAAGTTTTCTTGGGGAGACAGTGTAATGGAAAAACACAAAGGACTGAACACTAATCATATTTAGAGCACGTTATGAGTAAGAGGAACTAGGAAAAGAGGCAAAATACATACTAGAAAAAAGAAGAATCCTAAAGACATAGTAGTAGGTTACATAGATGGCCAAAAAGGATGCTCATTGGCCATTGTCAAGAGTATGTATACAACAGCTGTCCCTCTTTAATCACTCCTTGCCTCTTACTACCTATAGAAGTAGGATGAACCAGGACACCCAGGTGGCTCAGTGGGTTAAGTGTCTGCCTTTGGCTCAGGTCATGATCGTAGGGTCCTGGGATCAAGCCCCACATCCAGCTCCCTGCTCAGTGGGGAGCCTGCTTCTCTCCCTCCCTGCCACTCTGCTTGTTTGTGCTCCCACCTAGTTCAGGGCCCCTTATATCTCAGTACGAGAAATATGGTGCTCTGCAAATGTTCAGATACAAAGAAAAATACAGGTATATGGCTCTTGCAGACACGTTTATTTTGTGAGAAGAGAGTGACAGAACCCATTAACCCTTAACTCAGTGCTCTGACTTTTATCCTTTTCAATCTCTAGTAGCAGCAAATAATGCAGGAACCAAGATAGCTAGGAGACAAGCAGGAAGAGTAGAGGAAAAATGGGCTGAGAACAAAAAGGGACTCAGTGGATAAAACTACAGAGAAACTACCTGGTAATATCTGGAAAATATCTTGGAACTTGAAATTCAAACCCACTAAGATTTCAATGGTTTAAACATACACACACACACACACACACACACACACACACACACACACACAAAACACCACCCTTCTTCATTAGAGTAAAATAAATGTACTCAAGCATTACTGAGGAGACTATTTAGAATATTTCTAGTTTTATGTGTAACTTTCCCAAATTAGCACAGATCATTGGCATGACAAACATTACAAGACCAAACAATAGGGAAACAGAATCTAATGGCATCCTATATATGTTTTATATCTTGGTTAGCCTTATTATATATATACAGAGTAAGCCATCTACAAAGTGATCACAACAGTCAAAAGACTCTGCTCTGCTTTAAAAAGGATGGTTCCTGAAGCAGTTTTCTTCGGACATCAGGGATATGTGATTTGTACTTCTCCAAGGAAATAACAACTAAATTCAGAATGACAGATAAAATCTTTTCGCATTATCACCTGTTCTTTCTCACTTCTCCATTCAAATCTCTTACCAAAGTCCACATGATGCCAGACCCATATGTAGTCCACCTCTTTAAAAAGAGAGAATTGGCAATTAAAAGTATATAAGAGAAGCTAAATATGCAGGAAAATTACAATGAGAAATGAAATGTCTTTCCTTTAACATTTTTAAATAGTTTATGTACAAGTAATTTTAGACTCTCCAATCCAAGTGAGATTCTACTTCATCTTTTATTCTGAAAAGTCTGATAAGCCTTCATAAGCATGGCTGTTGCAATAACCTCTTAATCAGCTCACAACATTGTGACTTTGATATTAATTTAGGAAAAAGACCAACTAAGGTTTCTTCCAACTCCAGAAATTCTAAAAATCCAGATAAAAACATTAAGCAAGTCTGTTTTTTCATTTTGATAGAATGCAATCACACCTGTTTAGATTCTAAGCATAAGCTATATGCACACCCTCTTCGATGCTGAAGGGGCTGATAGATAATACAATGTGTTAATAAGTTTTTCTTTACCCAGTGTTTATCATGAAAAATTACTTCCATTAAGAACTACAAGGCTAATTTTAAAAAATTTTTCTTTTGACATTGGTTTAATTTGCCTGGGAAGGGGAAAAAGCCTAACGTAATACCCTGACAAGTCACAACATATAAACATTATTGACATCTGTGTTCAGAAGTTTACAATAACCCAAAGCAGTATGATTATACTTTGCCTTGAAAAAAGCGACGAATGCTATTTATATAAATCTGGTTTCTTTCTCAAAGATAAGGTTATTTTGTGATTTACTTTCAAACAGTTCTTAAAAGGATACGTGTTCCATTAACTCCTGATATTTTAAAGTCATCTAGTAGTTGAACGACCATTTCTCTATTTGGATCATTAGGGTCTGAATTACGAACCTACAGTGGGAAAGAGACAGTATTTAGCAAAAGGAAAAGCACAGAAATAAGCCAAATGGTGGGGGAGGGAGGGAATACCTGCAGCACATATAACAAAGGAGTAATTACTCCCAAGAAAGAGCTCAAACAAATCTGAGAAAAACATATTAAAATATTAATAGCTCAAATAGGGAAAGAAATAAATAGTGCACAAAAGGAAATACAACTGACAAAGACGATTGCTCCAATTCAACCATTTTTCTACTAAAAGTGTGATCCTCAAATTAACTGCTGGTTAACAGGCCACAAGGAATTAAGGAACTTTCACAGGATGCAAAACAACCACTGAACCAACATTCCTCACACCGTTAACTCAGCTGAACTTTAGTCCCCCCCTATAAAAAGCCTTCTCAATGAAGGAAGCAAGCAGTATCAATTTAACTTTCGGGCACAGGCTCCTAGCTTGTCAGACTGGCACTCGGAAAATTACTTTCTTAGAGCTCTCTTGGTCTAATATCCTCACTTTACAAACGAAAACTCAAGGGCTCAGAAGAAATGGAGTGATGAGCTAGAGGATATACTGGACTAGGGCTGGTCTTAAAAGACCAGGTTTTCTAACTATGAGTTTAAGCTCCTTCTACCATAAGTTCTGATTTTTAACAAAACTAAGTTTTTCTAAAATTTACCTAAGTTTTCAGATATAAAAAAGGAATTAATATTAAACAGTGTTTATTTTAGATTTTAATATTTTAAAGCATAAAATAGATGTTATATACTTATTCACACTTTACTTTTTTTTTTTTATTAGTTTCAGAAGTAGGGCTTAGTGATTCATTAGTTACGTTAACACTCAGTGCTCATTATATCAAATGCCCTCTTTAATGCCCATCACTCACAAGTACCCCATTCATCCATCCACCTCCCCTCCAGCAACCCTCAGTTTGTTTCCTATAGTTAAGTATCTCTTATGGTTTGTCTTTCTCTCTGTTTTTATCTTATTTTATTTTTCCTTCCCTTCCCCATGTTCATCTGTTTTGTTTCTTAAATTCCACATCATGTATTTGTCTTTCTTGGACTTACTTCACTTAGCATAATATCCTCTAGTTCCATCCATGTCGTTGCCAATGGCAAGATGTCATTCTTTTTGATGGCCAAGTAATTTTCTCTCTCTCTCTCTCTCTCTCTCTCTCTCACACACACACACACACGTATCACATTTTCTTTATCTAGTCATCTGTTGATGGACATCTGGATATTTTGGCTATTGTCAGACAACTTTACTTCTAGCCATAGTAGGAAAATAAACATTTTTTGTGCTTTCTGGTATATATAAAACATGCTCCGTAAATATTTTCAATTATTTGAAAAAAAAGTTTTTAATGCTTTTGATGGGAATCCACCACTTCTTCTACAGAATTTATAAATATTGTCATCTTCCTCTACCTCTTTAAAGATATTGGAACTTTACAATACAAATTAGTCATACTAAAGAGTCTACATTTGGTATGTCTTAATTCAACAAAACTTTGTTTATGATGCTTTGTGGTTCACACTATGATCTAATACTCACTGATTTCAGCAATCGGATTTCATCTAGTGCTGTTTCAGTATAATGTTCAGCACTTTTGACTACTTTCATTGCTACAAACTTCTTCCCCCTAAGAAAGAAATACAGGTAGTTAAGACTAATACCCTATCCTCACTTTAGGAAGGTAAAATTTAGCTGTAACTCGGAGGCAGTGACAAAAGTACAAATACTAATTCCATGTTTTCCTGTACATAAACCTATGCTATTTCTATGCAATCACATTTAATTGTTAATGGTATTAACTGGCCAGGTTTCATTTATAGAAGGAAGAAAATCTGTTCTCAGATAATTTCAGTCAGCACACATTTTCTCCAAGTTTAAGTCTACCTTTTGAATGCCTCTCTGAATCCAAGTAAAACCATGAAATGGTAATAAATATGGGGGAAAACCACACCAAATCAGAAGTGTCAGTATATCTGTATGTCAAAAGCTAAACAGTTAGAAGCTTTAACACTTTCCTAGAAGTCAGAAGAAATACTTCACATAGGTTGGTATAGGATATCATCTAAAAATTTACTCCAGTAAACAAATAAAAACGCCCTATGAATTTTCATACCATACTTTCACTGAATATTTGTAATGTTTTGAATTTCCAAGTTCCAAATGCCTTATGGATATTAACTAATCAATCTTTTGTCTCTAAGGCACTTCTTCCCCTAGAGGAAAAATAAATTTGCTCAAGTACAAAAAGATTATCACAACAAAATTCTGATCAAGAAATCTGTCTAGAGCTAGACTGAAGGCTGGATCATCTCTGGAAAATCAGATAAAAACTCTTAGGCATCGCCTAACTAATAATTTTTTTGCAGGACCACTACAACTTACTGAATATCCCATGATAACCACACTGTTGAAAAGTGCCCCCAGCCCAACTTTCTGATCACATGATATCTCCCATTGAAGAGATCTCCAATCTTCACAAGATGGTAACCTCCTGGAAGAAAGAACAGGAAGGAAACGGTCACTTAAGTAGTGAGAAAAGATACCTCACATTCCATTTTCCAACATCTATACACTGTTTATCAAATAAAAATGGTTTCTTCCACATAATCAATTGAACAGAAAAAATTTTAAGTCAGTCACAGTATTACTGAACTCATGTCATGAAAAAAATTCTTAGGCGTGCCTGCATGGCTCAGTTAGTTAAGCCATCCAATTCTTGATTTTGGCTCAGTCATGATCTCAGGGTTGTGAGAAAGAGCCCCGTGTTGGGCTCTGCACTCAGCAGTAAGTCTGCTGGAAAGTCTCTCTCCCTCTGCTTCTGCCCCAACCCGTGCATGCACACACGCTGGTGCTCTCTAATTAAACCTTCATTTTTAAAAATCAATAAATCTTTAAAAAATTATCTTAGAGCATAAGATCACTGATTTCAAATAAGCAATTGATGCTTTGTTGAACAACCAAGTTACTTTAAAAATAAGGTGTTTTTTTTTTTTCTTAACACACACACACACACACACACACACACACACACACACACACACACACAGAGCACACAAGCAGGGGGAGCAGCAGGCTCCTAGCTGAGCAGGGAGCCCCATGCAGGACTTTATCCCAGGACCTTGGGATCACGATCTGAGCTGAAGGCAGATGCCTAACTGACTGAGCCACCCAGGCATCCCAAAATTAAGCATCCTCAAACAAAAATAAGGTTATGTATCACAATATTCTTACCCTCAATAATCTAGTAGAATTACCTAAACATATAAATGTTTATAAATAAAATCTATTTATAGTTGCAGTCTCAGGATGTATTTTTATGAGGGACACTAATGAATTCCATTTATTTAATTTTAGAAAAGAGGAGGAAAATATGTTTTCCTAAAACACAAAAGAACAAAAACAAGGAAAGCCTAAAAGGCTGCCAACAGTGTTATTTTTACAATCAAGGTATTTTTACATCTTTGCTTCTGAGAATAATACAAACCAGGTTCTCCCAGATGGTAATATACATTCTGATACCACTTACTATTAAGTATCTATAATTCAGTTTAACTTATCTTGGCAATCATAACTATGAGAAAAAAGTAATGACAAGGTTTTCTGAAAGGTCTATATATGAAATCTCCTCCTTGGTCACTTCTGGGTGATACAGTGTTACCGATGGCTTTTATTTTCTTTTTTTGAATGTATTTCTGAAATTTTCTAAGGTAAATATGCACTATCATTTTTAAGGAGAAAAGGGGGGTAAAATGGATTTAATATAAAACCAAGCTTTAATAAATTGAACTGAGAGGAAATACTATTTTTTTATACTTCAAGGAAAGGATGCAAAAAAGCAGAAAACATCGAAACAGCATACAGTCACAGACTAAATATCTAAGTTGAGACCCCACATACATACAAATCATATCTTACTTGGTATCTCCTAATCAAAAGCCTTACCTTTACAATAATCATTGGGATCTTCCTGCTCATCATCATCAGACCCCAGAATCTCCTCTTCCTGCTCTGGTAGATCACTTTCAGAGTGGGGAGCAGAGCCTCGGTGTTGAGTTTCAGATCTAAGAAATTGTACAAACATGTTTATTCCACACGGACAGAATAAAATAGGACATAAGAAGATGTCATTATCAAAATGTCTCCCCACTAACAGATAATATAAACAGTATTATCTAGTGGCAGCCTAAGAAAATATTAGCTATCACTTAATACCTTATGTTAGGAAAATAATACTTTTTAAAAAAAAGATTTGAGAGAAAGAGGGAGAGAGTAGATGCACTCAAATAAGAGGGGCAGAGGGAAAGGGACAGAGACTCTCAAGCAGACTCCATATTGAGCCTGACATGGGGCTAGATCTCACGAGTCTGAGATTATGACCTAGGCTGAAACTAAGAGTTGGATGCTTAACAGACCACCTAGATGCCTCAGGAAAATAATATTAAAAATAAAAACAAAAACAAAACAGTACATGATTAAATAACATCTGGGGAACACATAAAAGTACAAATGGACAAAACTACTTGAACTCAATATCCAAACAAATTGCTTATAAATATATATATATATAATGTATATTATATATATATAACATATATAAGAAAATATATATGTTTTCAGTGTTTTCCTGTATTTTATGAAAATACGTATCTGTAATTACATACTATATAAACAAATTGGTATCCTGCTTTTCCTATCATATTTTAAAGGTTTTTCCTCATTCCTATGCAATCTCTTAAATCTTACATATTTTCCTTAGACATATGACTTACTTGGCACATTCTGCTCAGCTGGACATTTAACTTGTTTGTAATTTTTTACCACTAAAAATAAAGCTGATGAATATTTTTGGATAATCTTTATTCTGTATTCAGAATTATTTCCCTGAAGTTAAATCACCAAGAAATGATAGAAACATTCTCCTTATTTATAAAAACAACATGTTAAATATAGAAAGCTTGGAAAATAATTATTTTGTTTTGAATAAACAAATTAATATTTTAAACTGTTTTTTTTTCCAGCCTGTGGCCATGGACAGCTTTTAGAATTATTATATTATTATGATAAAGAGGTTGTAACTGAGTTACATTCCCTGCCATATATGGGCTTTTGGTACTTAAGTATTCACAGGTGTGGAAAACTTAGCTTACTTATAGGTAAAAATGGTTTCTCATCTTATAATGAATTAAAAAAATTTTACTAATTCCTTTCTCTACATGTCATCAATTGTATCAAAATTTGTGTTCCCTGAGAAGTTCAGAGGCAGAAAGACTTGGATTTGTATTCAGTCTGACACTTCTTTAGTTGCCTGCTTTATAACGTTTTAAGCAAAATAAGCAGGGTACACAACATTTCTTTCAGTAGTTGCAGGAAAAGGAATTTTAATTTAAAAAGAATTTTTCAGGGGCGCCTGGGTGGCTCAGTTGGTTAAGCGACTGCTTTCGGCTCAGGTCATGATCCCGGAGACCCGGGATCGAGCCCCACATCGGGCTCCCTGCTCCTCCCTCTCTCAGTCCCTCTGCTTGTGTTCCCTCTCTGGCTCTGTTTCTCTCTGTCAAATAAATAAATAAAATCTTAAAAAAAAAAAAAAGAATTTTTCAGTATTTTATTTACCTTTTCATCATTGTGTTCCATCAGGTTTTTTTTTTTTTTTCAAAAGATACAATCTAACAAAAAAATTTTAACAGCAACCAGTTATATGGGCTATTGAAACATATGGAACACCTTGACAAGCATTAACTAGTGATTCAGATTTTTGGAGACCTTTCTAACCTGCCTCAATTCTTGGTACTTTTTTGTCTTCCAGGAATACAAAACTGGCTATAAACTATACTACTCAATGCATTCATTTTTAGTGAAAACATGTCTTTGGGAAACTTATTTAGTAGAGAATTAACGGGCCCACTTTCCTATGTGGAAATATGAGTCTGAATGAATATTCCTGAATTTAAGATTAAAATGAATTTCTAAAACAGATTCTCTAATTTCCTTTTACAATTAAAATTATTAAAAATGAAATAAATAAAATTACAATTTGACTGAGAACTACAATTGTGGGACTTCTGAAAAGCAGTGAAATATAAGTAGTGAAAACCAGACATAAAAACGCTGATATATTAGGATTCTACAATCATCATGGGATTCATGTTAAAAATTTATTTTTAAAAGATTTAGACATTTCTTGGAAGTAAACATATTTGTGAAGAATTTTTTAATTCTAAGTAGAATTCCCAGTTAAAGGATTCAAGACTGAATTATGAATTGCAAGTCACAATGTGAAATAGAAGACTCTACCCTGACATGTGCTGTGAAAAAAGAAACTCTGCTCTTATTCTAAAACAATAGAGAAAGATTACTGGGGGTAGCGGGTGGGGTGGGTGGAAATCTTACTTTTTAATTTTTGAATGTCATTTTAAAAATACGCTAAATTTACATTTAAGTATTAATTTCAAATATATAATGTCTTAATATTCAGTCATCTCTCTGTGGTGGATGTCCTGTTCCTTCAGCCCCGCAATGTTTTACTCCTTCATTTTCATAGTGCACATTTATCAGTAACTTCTGGAGAATGAGCACATGAGCACATGAGATTTAAGTTTACTTTATCCTGACCCTTGACTGCTGGTCTGGGTATAAAATAAATGCTCTGTTCCCTTTTAGCGTCCAGTGGTGCTGTTGAAAAGTCCAACCAATCCCTTTTGATTTCTTGAGTCGTCCAAACAGGGCTTATTTTTCCTCCCTCAGTATTTTTTTTAAGGATTTTCTCTTTACTTCCCATGTTCTGAAATTCCCTGAATGTTTTTTTCTTCTTCTTTTTTTTTTAATCCAGCTTGCTAAGTACTTTCTGTGTAATTACTTGCAAGACACAGAGATTCACTTAGTTCTGAGAAAATTTCCTGTATTTCAGAGTAAATTTAATCCTCTTCGTTTTGTCTATTCTCTTTGGAACATGATTTTTCAGACACTGTACCCTCTGACTCTCTAAATTTTCTATCTCCTTAGATTTTGTTATTGTTCTACTTTCTAGATTTATCTAACTTGAGTTGTCTATTACATTTATACCATATTTTTAATGTCCTACACTTTTTAAAAAATAAACTGTGCCCAACATTGGCTTTAACTCACAACTATGAGAATAAGAATCGTATGCTCTACCAACTGAGCCAGCCAGGTGCCCAATTTTTGATTCTTGAATGTTCCTTTTTTGCAGACTCCTGCTTTTAGTTTCAATGACGCACTGTCTTTTACCTTGAGGATACTAGTTTGTTTCCTTCTGATCCTGTATCATCTTGGCTTTCTCAAACAACCCATGCTTTACTAATGCCATACTTTTGGAAATGATATCCAGCAAGGAATATCAGACAACTGAAAAGTCATAAAAAGATAAAAAAAGAAAAGAGACATTTTGAGGAAACAGAGACAGTTACTATTAGGTAATGAGGATAATATGGTGATATGATTATAGAATTCAGAAATCACTTTAACTGATGATGGGTGTTAAGAATAAAGAGTTGGAAGAAGTGCTACAGAAAAAAGTTTCAGCTCATTAATATTAGGATCTAAAACCCATTCTTCCTATAACAAAAAAGGGGAATTCGAAAGTTTCAGTCTGTACTTTTAAAGTCTTCATACCTTACACTTCAGGTCTCAAATTTTTGCTATTCATGTTCAGAAGAATAATATAATGTCAGCACTTTAAAGCCCTCAAAGCATGTAAAATTTAACCTAGTACATCTACAAATTGCATATAAACTGAAATAGACAATAGATCAAATTTTAATGGTAGTATGAGTTCAGAAGAAATAACTTGATCCAAGCAGCAATACTGTTAGAAATAGGAAATGTACTTGACTGGAGTACAGAATAAAGCCAAGGCAAAAATCTGTGAGGAAGGCAGAAAGTAGTGGAAAAGTTTGACAGTTTTCCTCCTCTTACATTTCTAAGCCAGACTTGACTCAGAAGGAATAAGAAAAGACATGGTAAGAACCACATTAGTCAGGGTGTTCCCCTTATTTCTAAGGATCTTTTCAATTCGGATTCTGTTTCTGGCATAATCCTCGTTCCTAATAATCCATTATACCCCAATCTCTAATATCCAAATGAATAGTAAAACCAAACTGCCAGATAAAAACGACTCTCTTCTAGGCGCCTGGGTGGCTCAGTTGGTTAAGCGACTGCCTTCGGCTCAGGTCATGATCCCGGAGACCCGGAATCCAGTCCCACATCAGGCTCCCTGCTCCGCAGGAGGCCTGCTTCTCCCTCTCTCACTCCCCCTGCTTGTGTTCCCTCTCTGGCTGTGTTTCTCTCTGTCAAATAAATAAAAATATTAAAAAAAAGAAAGAAAGAAAGAAAGAAAGAAAGAAAGAAAGAAAGAAAGAAAGAAAGAAAGAAAGAAAGAACGAATGAAAAGTCTCTTTTGTGAGCAAATACCATATATTTATAATTGCCATAAAGAATATGCTACTTATGAGTTTTCACTTATACATTTTGTGAATTTTATATTAACATTAGCTACATGAGCTCCCCACACCTTCCTTCCTTTCTTTCTCTTTCTTTTTTCTCTTTCTTTTTACAAAGTCTATTCCTATCTCACTAAATTGATTTATGACCTACTAGAAGGTTGATTTGAAAACCACTGTCCTAGGAATTATTTTTTACTTCTTTAGGGAGATATAATTCACATGCCGTAAGTTCACCAATCTAAAGCATATAATTCAGTGGTTTTAGTATATTCACAGAGTTGTACAAACTCACCACAATTTAAATTTAGAACATTTTCTTTTTAAAAGATTTTTTATTTATTTGACAGAGAGAAACACGGCCAGAGAGGGAACACAAGTAGGGGGATGAGAGAGGGAGCAGCAGGCTTCCCGCTGAGCAGGGAGCCCGATGTGGGACTCAATCCCAGGTCTCTAAGATCATGACCTGGGCTGAAGGCAGTCGCTCAACCAACTGAGCCACCCAGGCGCCCCTAAATTTAGAACATTTTCATCACTCCCACAAAAAACCTAATCCCACTAGCATACTCTTCCCTTAGACTCTGGAAACCACTAATCTTCTTTCTGTCTCTATGAATCTGACTTTTCTGGACATTTCATGTAAGTAGAACCACTCAATATATGGTTCTTTTCTTTCTCTTTCTTTCTTTCTTTCTTTCTTTCTTTCTTTCTTTCTTTCTTTCTTTCTATAAAAGATTTTATTTATTTATTTGACAGAGAAAGAGATAGTGAGAGAGAGAGAACACAAGTAGGGGGAGTGGGAGAGGGAGAAGCAGGCCTCTCGCTGAGCAGCAAACCCAATGTGGCTCGATCCCAGGACCTAAAAACAGACACTCAACGGTTGAGCCACCTAGGCATGCCACCTTTTCTGACTGACTTCTTTCACACAGCATACTTCCCTAGTTCACCCATGTTGTGGGATATATCAGTACTTCATTACTTTTTGTGAGTAATATTCCATTATATGGATAGATCACACTTCATAATTATCCATTCATCAGCTGACGGACATTTGGGTTCCCCTTTTTTGACTATAATGAGTCACTGCTATGAACAACCCAGAAGCAGCACATGTGACTATGTTTACAGTAGCACTGTTTGTAATAACCCAAAGCAGGAAATTAATATCCACCAAGAGAATAGATGTCATGGTATTTTGATATAATGAAATATATCCAACAAAATGAATGCATTACATGCACAAAACAGTATGAACTGCACGAACAAGATGGAGTGAAAACATCAAGATGCAGAATACATACATCACTTTAATCAAATTTAAAAGATACACAAAATGGCCAATATATAGTTAAAATATAAAGAAATAAAGAACCGCAACTAGTAAAGATCTAATACACAGCAGAGTGATTACAAATAAAACTGTATTACACACATTAAATTTTTTTTTAAGTTTATTTATGTAACACCTACAGCCAATGTGGGACTTGAACTCACCATCCTGAGATCAAGAGTCACACGTTCCTCTGACTGAGCATGCCAAGTGCCCTCAACATTAAACTTTCTAAGAGACTAGACCTTGGGGCGCCTGGGTGACTCAGTTGGTTAGGCAACCGCCTTCGGCTCGGGTCATGGTCCCGGAGACCCGGGATCGAGCCCCACATTGGGCTCCCTGCTCGTCGGGAAGCCTGCTTCTCCCCTCTCACTCCCCCTGTTTGTGTTCCCTCTCTGGCTGTTTCTCTCTCTGTCAAATAAATAAATAAAATCTTTAAGAGAGAGAGAGAGAGAGAGAGAGAGAGAGAGAGAGAGAGAGAGAGAGACACACTAGATCTTTTTTCTTTGACCTGAGTAAAAATCAAGAGTTGGAAGCTTAACCAACTGAGCCAACCAGGCACCTCTAGATAAGATCTTTTTCTTTTTTTAATTTAGAACATTTACGTATACTTTTACTTTTTTTTTTTTTTTTTTAAAACAAGCCCAGCATGGTACTTGAACTCATGGCCCTGAGATAAAGATTCCCATGCTCTAGGATTAAGTCGGCCAGGTGTGCTGAGACCAGATCTTAATTGTCCCCACCACTAGAAGAAATGATAATTATCTGACACAACAGATGTTAACTAATGCTACAATGGCAATAATATTGAAATATAAATGTATCAATTAAGTATGCTGTACAGTTTAAGCTTACACAGTATTATATGTCAACTGATCTCAAAAAAAGCTGAGAAAAAAGTAATTAAAACAAGAAAAAAAAGAACAAATTCAGGGTAACTATAAATTCTACAGTGGAGTTACAATATAGGGATATGATCAAGGAGGAGTACACATGGGCATCAACTGTATAATTTAATATAAATTGATATATTTACATGTACACTTCATATTTAATCTTTTCAAACATCAAAAAAAAAAATCCCCAAATTGGGCATGCCATAAAATTCAATAAAAAAATCTTAGATCTTGATTTAAAGAGGAAATGAAATTTAAATTTTCAAAGTAGGGACGCCTGGGTGGCTCAGTCGGTTAAGCATCTGCCTACAGCTCAGGCCAAGATCCTTGAGTCCCAGGATCGAGCCCTGCACTGGGCTCCCTGCTCCGTGGGGAGTTTGCTTCTCCCTCTGCCCCTCAGCCCATGCTCTCTCTTTCTCTAATAAATAGATAACATCTTTAAAGAAATAAAATTTCGGGGCGCCTGGGTGGCTCACTGGGTTAAAGCCTCTGCCTTTGGCTCAGGGTCCTGGGATTGAGCCCCACATTGGGCTCTCTGCTCAGCGGGGAGCCTGCTTCCCCCTCTCTCTGCCCACCTCTCTGCCTACCTGTGATCTTTCTGTCAAATAAATACATAAAATGTTTTTTAAAAATAAAATAAAATTTCAAATTCTTAGAAAGGTGCATATTACATGTTAAAATCTATGATAGTTTCACTTGAAAAAAATTTGTAACCATGAATACACCAATTATAAAACAAAAGCTGTTACTCAGGAAATACTCACATCATTTAAAAAAACAAATAAAATTGTACAAAGATATAACTCACTGTCAGACTGGTGAGAGTGCAGGGATAGGATTGCTACTTTCATACTCTGCTTCATCTTCTACCCGCGGCATCAATCACTACAATTTGCCAAGGCTGCAACCATATGACCCTATACACCCTATCTCCCTACAGGTGGGGTGGACACATGATCCGAGCAAGATCTAGGATCCTTCTGGGAGGAAAATGATGGATGCTGGGAGCTCTATTTCTGAAATCTTAAGCAGTAAGGACCAAGGAGTTGCCCAAGATGTTTTATTGCTGCCAAACAGGGAGAGAATTCTGAGAATAAAATCAAAATAAAAAATAAAGCTAAGTAAGATACTTACTGGCTAAGGGTGGAGGAAAATAGGCTCTGAATGTACCTCCAGGGTCCAGACAATTCCCTATCTATCAATCCATCTGGATACAGCCCGAGTTTGAATTTGGGTACTTATAACAAGAAGCATTTTATTTTATTTTATTTTTTTAAAGATTTTATTTATTTATTTGACAGAGAGAAATACAGCCAGAGAGGGAACACAAGCAAGGGGAATGAGAGAGGGAGAAGCAGGCCTCCCGCCGAGCAGGGAGCCCGATGTGGGACTCGATCCCGGGTCTCCGGGATCATGACCTGAGCCGAAGGCAGTCGCTTAACCAACTGAGCCACCCAGGCGCCCCACAAGAAGCATTTTAAATAAGACCCCATACATAAACATAATTAGGCAACAATCACAGCAATTTTAAATTACTGCACTTCTGGGTGCCTGGATGACTCAGTCGTTAAGCGTCTGCCTTTAGCTCAAGTCATGATCCCGTTGTCCCAGGATCAAGCCCTGCACTGGGCTCCCTGCCCAGTGGGAACTGTGCTTCTCCCTCTCTTACTCCCTTTGCTTGTGTTCCCTCTCTAGCTGTGTTTCTCTCTGTCAAATAAAAATTTTTAAATAAATAATTTCACTTCTAAATATTTGTCTTATAAATTAAGATAAATACACTTTATACCAATGTCAACTTCCCAGTTTTGATGTAGTTACCTAAGAAGCAACTACTGGGGGAAACTGGAACCTCCTTATACTATCTTTGCAACTTCCTATGAATCTGCAATTATTTTAAAATTTATTGTTTTTATATTTTAAAAAAGATTTTATTTATTTGACAGAGAGAAACACAGAGAGGGAACACAAGCAAAGGGGGTGAGAGAGGGAGAAGCAGGCTTCCCGTTGGGCAGGGAGCCCAGTGTGGTGCTTGATCCTGAGACTCCAGGATCATGACCTGAGCTGAAAGCAGACGCTTAATGACTGAGCCACCCAGGTGCCCCATTTTAAAATTTAAAAAGCTTTAAAAGTTTGTGAAAAAAATTAAGATATGCACAAAGACTTGGACATAATAATGGTTATCACAGTATTTATTATAGCCAAAAACTAGAAACAAACTTAAAGACGATGGATTACACAACTATTTGTATCATCTTCCTGCTCAAAGCCAACAAAACTAAAATAAAGGAATAAAGTTTATCAATCTAAAACAATGTGGAGACATAAAGAGCAATGTCCTGGCAACCCAGAAAGACAAAGGTATGGTGAGCTACAGTGGTGGAGGGAAACAGCCAGCCTGTGATACCTGATTAAACGATGGATACACAGGTATGATGGAATGCAGGTATGAGATGAGGGATAAAGAAAAGAGATTAATAGAAGGTTTATAAAATAACACTGACATCCTAACACAGCAGAGTAGATAGCCTGGCATTTATCCTGTAGGGTTATCCTCTAAAGAAAATGAATACAAATGGAATAACGAAGGCTGTCAGTGTGGATGCTGGTACTCCAGAATCATGGATGACTCTCTACTTATTCATCTTAAAGAAAAATCCTTGCTAGGGACACAAGCCTTTCAAATCAGTTCTCTAATGGCTCATTTTATAAATATGAAAAGCTGACCAAATATTAGTAAACATTTGAGGAAGGCCACCAACCCTCAAAGATAGAGACCAGAATAAAAAAATTGGAAAACTAATCCGAGAGAAGGGCATTCAGGAAGAACACAATTTTTCTTTTTTAAAAAAGGTTTTCTTTCATTCACTCACTCACTCGTTCATTCATTCTGAGAGAGAGAGTGTGCTAGAGCACAGTGCATAAGCAGGGGGTGGAGGGGGAGGGACAGAGGGAGAGAGCGAGAGGAAGCAGATTGCTGAGCTGGGAGCTCAACACAAGGTTTGACTGCAGGACCCTGAGATCATGACCTGAGTTGAAACCAAGAGTCAGGCCCCCAACTGACTGAGCCACCCAGATGCCCCAGGAAGAGCACAATTTTTAAAATTACAGTTGGGGGTGCCTGGGTGGCTCAGTTGGTTAAGCGTCTGCCTTCAGCTCAGGCCATGATCTCCAGGTTCTGGGATGGAGCCTAGTGTCCCTACTCAGCAGGGAGTCTGCTTTTCTCCCTTTCTCTCTGCCCCTCCTCCCTGCTCATTCTCTTTCTCTCTCAATAGACAAAATTCCTCAAAGAAAAATTTTAAGGGCCCCTGGGTGGGCTCAGTGGGTTAAAGCCTCTGCCTTCAGTTCAGGTCATGATCTCAGGGTCCTGGGATTGAGGCCCGCATTGGGCTCTCTGCCCAGCACGGAGCCTGCTTCCTCCTCTCTCTGCCTACTTGTGGTCAAATAAATAAATAAAATCTTAAAAAAATTTTTTAAAAATAAATAAAACTACAGTTGACCCTTGAACTACATATATGCAAATTTTGATGATAAATACTGTGTAGTCCTGTAAACGTACTTTCTCTTCCTTATGGTTTTCTTTGTAACATTTTCCTTTCCCTAGCTTACTTTATTAAGAGAATACAGTCAATAACACATACAACATACAAAATATGTGTTAATCAACTATGTTACTAGCCAGATGAGGCTTCAGTAAGCTTTTAGTAGCTGAATTTTTGGGGAGTCAAAATATACATGGATTTTTCACTGTGTTGGGATTGGCATCCCAAACCCCTTTGTTTTTCAAGGGTCAGCCATAATTTATGTGATTAGTGAGATTTAATATCTTAAATGATATTGACTTCCAAATGGAATATGGGGGGGGGAATCACCTATGGAGATGACAGATGCACCAAAAACAGGTAAGAAACAATCAATTCAGAAGGTCCAACATTTGAATAATGGGAGATTTCCGTTCGGAGAGGAGAATATTATTAAAGGAATACAAGAAATGTCTGGGGATTAAATGGAATCCCCATTTAAATCAAAACAGCCCCCCTGGTGCTAAACAGGATTACTTTTACCAACAATACATAGTATTGGGGAAATTTCAGAAGCCAGTATTAAGATCTTAAAAGCTTCTAGGAAAATCTTTTTTTTAAACTCAATCTAGCTCTGAATAGATTTGAGGGCAGAGTGTTTTAAATATGGAGGGATATAGAACTTATTTAGCTTTTACCTTTTCTGAATAAGTTACTTGAGGACAGGAAACAGAAGGTTAAAGAAAGAAGACATGAGATCCAGGTAAAGAGTAAATCTAAAACAGATGACAGAAAAAAAAAAAGTTCCAAGAGAATAACTGTAAAGAAAACCTATGGCAACTAAGGAGTACACTTGTGGTCATGTATGGAATTGATGAATCCACTGTACTATACACCTGGAACTAATGACACTGTGTATGTTAACTATACTGGAATAAAAAAAAAACCTAAAATGCACTTACTCTGAGAGATTAATCTATAGTCAGAGACTGGGGAGCTCTAAGAGGGAGGTCTCAGGGAAAACACACAGACAAGAAAGTATACTTGAGATACTGGAGATACATGATGAAAGAAGATGACACAAAGAGGCAAAATAATACAAATTCCAGAAAACCACCAAAAGCCAAACAAAAGAGTACATATAATTACAGGTATAATAGGTAAAGTAACATAAGTTATTAATCATTGATTTTCTACTTTCAAAATCAACATATCTGAACATAAATCTGGGGGATGACTATAGTCCTTTCCAGAGACTTCAGAGGATGGGCACTACTTTTGCACTCTTCTGATATGCTCTGGAGTATTGCTGCCTCCTAGAGGGGAGGGGAATTTTACATGCCGTTGGTGCCCTGGTTTTTGCAGCTGCCATCTTCTGGGTTCTGGTGGCCAGTGGGGCTTGCATCCCTGGGACCCATGGGACTACGGCAAAGAGATGGTTCCTGGCAGGAAGCTACCTCCAGGGCACTGTGTAGACTGTATATCAAGGCACTACCCCCCAGTTTTTCTGTGAAGGCCTCTTGGCTTGTCCTGGAGCTTTAGTCTGAGGAATGGGCTTCAGGTTTGGCACACATTTAATAGACTACGGAGCTACTCTCAAGGAACATATAGCTGTGGACACCTCTTAGAACTCTTCTGCATGCTCCAGGTTGCCACTATCTCCCAGAAAAGAGATTATACACTCATCTTGAGGCCTGATTTTTGCAACTGCTGCCCAAAGGACACTGGCAAATTGCCTGGCCAGTGAGGCTTATGCTTGTGGTCCCACAGGAATGTATACATCTGCACACATTTAAAAGCTGCTGCCTGAGGGTCTGGCTTCCAAAGAGCCTGATTCTAGGTGCTTAAATCCTCCCCTCAGGGTTATCCTCAACCACTAGAGTTATTAAAAATTGTTTGGCGTATCCTTAACAACTAGGATATATTAAAAATATAGGCTACTTGGACAACCACAAAGGTTTGAAAGACAACAAAGAGTTGGGGCAGGGTTAAACAACGAGATTCATATCCTACATGAGGCCACTCCTTCAAGACTTGGAGAGGTGGTTGTTTCCAATCAACCAACAGAGGGCCAAGCAAAATGATGAAACAAAAACAGTATGTTCCAAATGAAAGAACAAGATAAAACATCAGAAAAATAAACCTTAAAGACAGAGATAAGTTCAAAACAATGGTCACAAAGATGTTCACCAACCTTGGGAGAAGAATGAATGAATGCAGTGAGAACTTTAATACAGATAGGAAATACCAGAAAGTACCAAACAGAAGAAGCCATGGAGCTGAAGAATACAATAACTGAACTGAAAAATTCACTAGATGTAACAGGAAGACTAGATAAAGCAGAAGAAAGGATCGATTAACTCAAAGGTTAAGACAGTGAATCAGAGCAGGGGGAAAAGCAAGTGAAGACAGCCTAAGGGGCTAATGGGACATCAAATGGACTGGTGTTTGCCTTATAGGGGTCCCAGAAGATGAAGAGAGTAAAGAGAAAAAGGCAGATATTTTGTTTGAAGAAACAATGGCTGAAAACTTCCCTAACCTGGGAGAAGAAACAGACATCCAGATCTCCAAAGCCCAGAGATTTTCAAAAAGATAAATCCAAAGACAGCCACACCAAGACACATAATTAAAATCTTAAAACTTGGGGTGCCTGGGTGGCTCAGTCAGTTAAGCATCTGTCTTCAGCTCAGATCATGATACCAGGGTCCTGGGATAAAGCCTCATGTCAGGCTCCCTGCTCAGTGAGGAGTCTACTTTTCCCTCTGTTCCTCACCTCGCTTGTGTTTCCTTTCTCATGCTCTCTCTCTCACACTGTTTCTCAAATAAATAAAATCTTTTTTTTTTTTTTTAAGATTTTATTTATTTGACAGAGAGAAACACAGCCAGAGAGGGAACACAAGCAGGGGGAGTGAGAGAGGGAGAAGCAGGCTTCCCACAGAGCGGGGAGCCCGATGTGGGACTCGATCCCGGATCTCCGGGATCATGCCCTGAGCCGAAGGCAGTTGCTTAACCAACTGAGCCACCCAGGCGTCCCATAAATAAAATCTTTAAAAAAAAAATTTAACCCCGGGTGGCTCAGTCGTTGGGCATCTGCCTTCGGCTTAGGTTGTGATCCCAGAGTCCCAGGATCGAGCCCTACATCGGGCTCCCTGCGCAGCAGGAAGACTGCTTCTCCCTCTCTCACTCCCCCTGCTTCCATTCCCTCTCTAGCTGTGTTTCTGTCAAATAAATAAGTAAAATCTTAAAAAACAAAACAAAACAAAAACTCAAAAGTTAAGGACAAGGAGAAAATTAAAAACAGCAGGAGAAAAAATAATTCATGTGTGCAAAGGAAGCCTCATAAAATGATGAGCAGACTGTTTGGCAGAACTCTGCAGTCCAGAAAGGAAAAGCACAATATACTCAAAGTATTGAAATTAAACAACAACAACAACAACAACAACAACAACAACAAAAACTTCCAGTCAAGAGTAGCCTATCCAGCAGTTATCATTAATTATTGAAGGAAAGACAGAGTTTTCCAGATAAGCAAAAGCTAAAGGAGCTCATCATCATTAAACCAGTATTACAGGAAATATTAAAGGGACTTCTTTAAGTTGAAAAGAAAAGGAACTACTTGGCAACAAGAAGTCACATGAAAGAATATATCTCACTGCAAAGGTAAATATATTGTAGAGAAACTGGATTAATCACCTATAAAGTTAGATGAAGGCTAAAAGACAAAAGTAATAAAAATAACTACGATTACATTCAGTAACTTAAAATAGACTATTAGATTTAAGTTGTTACATGTAAACCTCATGGTAACCAAAAAACAATAACCTATAGTGAATAAAAAAAAAGGTAAAGAGAAAAGAATACATAATTATACCACCAAAGAAAGTCATCAAATCACAAAAGAATGAAAAAATACAGAGGAACTACAAAACAGCCAGTAAACAATTAATAAGTACATATCTATCAATAATTACTTTAAATGTAAGTGGATTAAATGCTCCAATCAAAAGACACAGAATAGCTAAAGGGATAAAAAAGACAGACCCATCTATATGTGGCCTACCAGAGACTCCCTTCAGATGTAAGGACACAGACTGAAATGAAAGTATGGAAAGGTATTCCATGCAAATGGAAACCAAAAGAAAGCTGGAGTAGCTATACTTTCACCAGAAAAAACAGACTTCAAAATAAAGGCTATAATAAAAGAAAAGATGGCGCTGTAAAATAATAAAGGGATCAATCCAACAAAAGGATATAACATTTGTGAATATTTATGCACCCAACACAGGAGTTCCTAAATATATTAACAGACTTCAAGGGAGAAAAAAAACACCAACACAATAATAATAGGGAATTTTAATATCACACTTACATCAGTGGACGGATTATTCAGACATAAAATCAGTTGGGTAACTATGGTCTTAAATGACTCATTAGACCAGATGGACTTAACAGGTACATACAGAATATTCCACCCAAAGGCAACAAAATATTCTTCTCAAGTGTACATGCAACATTCTCTAAAATAGATCATATATTCACAAAACAAATATTAACAAATTTAAAAAGCCTGAAATCATCTCAAGCATCTTTTCTGAGCACAATAGTATGAAACTAGAAATAAATCACAAGAAAACTAGAAAAGAGATTAAACATGCTATGAATGTGAAAAACCAATGAATCAAAGAAATTGAAGGGAAATAATAAGTACCTTGAGACAAATGAAAATTGAAATGTACCAAAATTTACGGGATGCAACAAAAGTACTTCTAAGAGGGAAGGTCATAGTGATAAATGCCTACCTTAAGAAACAAGAAAAGTCTCAAACAATGTAACTTTACACTTCAAGGAACTAGAAAAAGAAAACAAAGCCCAAAGTTAGTACAAGAAGGAAATAAAAACTAGAGCAGAAATATATAAACTAAAAAGACAACAGAAAAGATCAATGACAAAAACTGACAAGCCTTTAACTACACCAAGGGAAAAAAAAATGACTCAAATAAAATCAGAAATGAGATGTTACAACTGTTACAAAAATACAAAAGATTGTAAGAGACTACTATGAACAATTATATGCTAATAAACTGGACAACCTAGAAGAAATTGATACATTGCTAGAAACATACAACCTATCCATACTGAATCATGAAGAAATAGAAAACCTGAACAGACCAAAAACTAGTAAGGAGACTGAATTAGTTATCAAAAGTCTCCCAACAAACAAAAACCAAATGGATCCACCAGTAAATTCTACCAAAAAGTCAAAGAACAATACTAATTCTTCTCAAATTCTTCTTAAAAAAACAGAAGAGGAGGGAACTCTTCTGAATTCATTTTATGACAGCAGATTCATCCTAATACCAAAACCAGACAAGGATACCACAAGAAAGGAAAACTATAGGCTAATATCACCAATAAACATAAATGCAAAAATCCTCACAAAATATTAGCAAACCAAATTAAAAAATGCATTAAAGGACCATTCCTACAACCAAGTGGGACTTATTCTGGGATGCAAGGATGGTTCAACATTCACAGATCAGTCAATGTGATATACCTTAACAAAGTGAAGGATAAAAATCATATGATATAGGGTGCCTGGGTGGCTCAGTGGGTTAAATCCTCTGCCTTCAGTTCAGGTCATGATCTCAGGGTCCTAGGATGGAGGCCCACATCAGTCTCTCTGCTCAGCAGGGAGCCTGCTTCCTCCTTTCTCTCTGCCTGCCTCTCTGCCTACTTGTGATCTCTCTCTGTCAAATAAATAAATACTTTTAAAAAAAAATCATATGATATTGATGCGCCTGGGTGGCTCAGTTGGTTAAGCGACTGCCTTCGGCTCAGGTCATGATCCCGGAGACCGGGGATCGAGCTCCTCATCGGGCTCCATGCTCAGCAGGAAGCCTGCTTCTCCCTCTCTCACTCTGACTGCTTGTGTTCCTCTCTAGCTGTGTTTCTCTGTCAAATAAATAAATAAGATCTTTTAAAAAAATCATATGATCTTGATATAGAAAAAGCTTTAACAAAATTGAACACCCATTTATGATACAAACACTCAGCAAAGTATATATAAATAGAAAATACCTTCACATAATAAAGGCCATATATGACACAGCCCACAGTTGACACTGTGTTCAGTAGACTACTGGAAGTCCTAGACAGAGCAATTAGGTTAAGAAAAAGAAATAAAAGGCATCCAAATTAAAAAGGAGTAAATGAAACTGTCACTGTTTGCAGATGACATATTATATACAGAAAAACCTAAAGACTCCACCAAAAAACTGTTAGAATTAATAAATTCAGTTCAGTTGCAGAATACAGAATCAGCACACAAAAATTGGTTGTGTTTCTATATACTAATAATGAACTACCAGAAAGAGAAATTAAGAAAATAATGCTATTTACAACTATATCAAAAAGAAGAAAATGCCTAGGAATTAACTAACAAGGTGAAACACCTATATACTGAAAACTACAAAACATTAATGGAAAAAAGCCAAGAATACACAAGTAAATGGAAGACAGTCCATGTTCACAGACTGGAAGAATTAGTATTAAAATGTCCATATTACCTACAGCAATCTGCAATTCAATGTAATTCCCATAAAAATTCCAACAGCATTTTTCAAAAAAATAGAACAAATTATCCTACAAATTGTATGGAACCATAAAAAACTAAATAATGAAACAATCTTGAGAAAGAAGAACAAAGCTGGAAGTATCATGCTCCCTGATTTTAAACTACACTACAAAGCTATAGTAGTCAAAACAGTCTTGTACTAGGGGTGCCTAGGTGACTCAGTTGGTTAGATCCAACTCTTGATTTTGGCTCAGGTCATGACTTCAGGGTCATGAGATCGAGTCCCACATTGGGCACTGCACTGAGTGTGGAACCTGCTTAAGATTCTCTCTCCTTCTCCCTCTGCTCCCCTTGCTTGTTCTCTATCGCTCTCTCAAAACAAAAACAAAAACCAGTATAGTACTAGCATAAAAATAGACACACAGATCAACGCAAGAGAATAGAGAACACAGAAATAAATCCACACATATATGGTCAATTAATTTATGACAAAGGAGCCATGAATACACAGGAGGAAAGGATAGTCTCTTTCATAAATGGTGCTGGGAAAACTGGCCACCCAAAGGCATTAAGAACAAAACTAGACCGCTATCTTACACCATAAATAAATGAATCATTTAAACATTAAGGCCAGAAACAATGAAACTCCTAAAAGAAAACATAGGTGGTTAACTCCTATGACAAAACATAGGTGGTTAACCTTGACAAAGGTCTTGATGATTTTTTGTATTTGATACCCAAAGCAAATGCAAAAGCTTTTAAAAAATAAGTGGGACTACATCATACACTAAAAAGCTACTGCAGAGAGAAGGAAAATCAAAGGTAAGCAATAGAATGGGAGGGGAAATTATTATTAAATATTAATTATTAGAGAATTCATGAAACTCAACAGGAAGAAAACAAAATTCTATTTAAAAATGGGCACAGATGATCTGAACAGACATTTTCCCAAAGAAGATAAGGAAAAGATACTTAACATCAGGAAATGCAAATCAAAACCATGAGATAACTCCTCACACCTGTTAGGTAGGCTATTAACAAAAAGACAAGGGGTGCCTGGGTAGCTCAGTTGGTTAAGCGACTGCCTTCAGCTCAGGTCATGATCCTGGAGACCTGGGATCGAGCCCCGCATCCGGCTGCCTGCTCAGTGGGAAGCCTGCTTCTCCCTCTCTCACTCCCCCTGCTTGTGTTCCCTCTCTGGCTATGTTTCTCTCTGTCAAATAAATAAAAAATCTTTAAAAACAAAACAAAACAAAACAAAAAAACCCAAAAAGACAAGAAGTTAACAAGTGTTGGTGAGCATGTGGAGAAACTAGAACACTCATACATTGCTCATGGAAATGTGAAATAACACAAAAACTTTGGAAAGGGTTTGTCAGTTTCTCAAAATGTTAAATACTAGAATTACATTTGACCTAATAATTCTACTTCTAGGTATATATCCATGAGAAATGAAAACACATGCCCACACACAAAATTGTACACAATGGTTCACAACAGCATTAATTTTAATAGCCCAAAAGTGGAAACAACCCAAATGTCCATCAACTGATGAGTGGATAAAAAAAAATAAAAATCCATGTGATGGAATATTTTAGCCATAAAAAGAAATGAAGTTCAGACACGTGCTACAACATGAATGAACCTTAAACTCATTATACTAGTGGTGCCTGGGGGCTCAGTCGTTAGGCGTCTGTCTTCAGCTCTGGTCATGATTCCGGAGTCCCGGGATCAAACCCCACATCGGTCTCCCTGCTCGCAGGAAGCCTGCTTCTCCCTCTCTCATTCCCCTGCTTGTGTTCTCTCTTTAGCTGTGTTTCTCTCTGTCAAATAAATAAATAAGATCTTTTTTAAAAGTTATACTAAATGAAAGAAGTCAGCCACAAAAGACCACATATTATTTCCTTTACATGAAATGTCCAGAATAGGCAAATTCATAGAGAGAAAGTAGATTAGTTGCCAGAATCTGGGGGAAGAGTATAATGATGACTGCCAATGAGTTTGTTTGTATGTTTGTTTTTGGTAGTGGGAGGGTGCGGGGTGAAAATGTTCTAAATTTAGATTGTGGTAGACTGTACAACTCTGTTGTAGCATAGGGGAGAGTGGAGGTGGGATGAGTGAATTAAATCTTCCTTAATCATAGCACAAACTGATGATAATAACTAAAGCCAATCAATCAGGAAATAGCAATAAGCATGATAAAGATATGCATTAAACAAAAGAATATGAAATGAATGTTACATATCAATTTTCTCAATAAAGCAAAACAACCAACTACAAAGAAACAGGTCAAAATAGTTGCTTTAAGGAAGGAGGCCCACAACTGGGGAAAGAGTAAGACAGAAGATTGCATAGCTTTTATTCAAAGGGCTTCCGTTCTACATATTTTTTTTAATACCAAGAGACATAATTCCTTATGGAGCAAACTAGAAACCTAAACATCCAACAAGAGAGGACTAAGTAAGTTTACTGTCTGTTTAAATCACCATTTATGTAAAATCTGATTGCCAATGTGTTCATTTAACATAAAAATTGTAATTGCTCTTTAATCAATACATTCCATTTTAAATATTTACTATTTCAAAAATGTTTCTGTGCAATGAACTTCTAAAGTATATATTATGTCTTCTTTTAAAAAGCTAATCTCGGGATGCCTGGGTGGCTCAGTTGGTTAAGCGACTGCTTTCGGCTCAGGTCATGATCCCAGAGATCCGGGATGGAGTCCCACATCGGGCTCCCTGCTCGGCGGGAAGCCTGCTTCTCCCTCTCTCACTCCCCCTGCTTGTGTTCCCTCTCTCGCTGTGTTTCTCGCTGTCAAATAAATAAAATCTTTAAAAAATAAAAAAAGGCTAATTTATCATACTGTCACATTCTTCCAGTGTCTCAAGCCTACCTTCTTGTCTGTGTTTTCCCTAAAACCTCCCTCTTAGAGCCCTCTGACCTCTGGCTCCAGTTCAGATTTTCCAAAACAAAACAAAAAAGACAACAGAAACATTTTATACCAAACACTTGCAGAAAGAAAAGGAGTTTAGCATTATTCCTACATCTTCATGGTCCCAATAAGATTAAGGGACAATATTAGGAAATTCATGGCAATTCAGATTATGTAGAAAAAGAAAACGGATTTTCCTCTGTAAGAATTGACCATAAGACTTTGATTCTACAGACACATATGTGCCTTGCCATCCCCTCTTCCAGAACCTCAATGCCAAACATATATCTTACAGAAGATGCAAAGAGTGTAAGAGCATGAGTGGAGCATAACTTCTCTACAGTCAAATCCTGGCTTTGCTATTTATTCCCTGTGGGATCTTAGGCAAGTAACTTAACCTTTCTGTCTCTGTGTCCTTACCTATAAAGTCATAATAAAAGCACTAAGTTTATAAGGTTGCTATGAGCATTAAATGAGTTAGTAGTGGGTGCCTGAGTGGCTCAGTGGGTTAAAGCCTCTGCTTTTGACTCAGGTCATGATCTTGGGGTCCAGGGATCGAGGCCCATGTCAGGCTCTCTGCTTGGCAGGGAGCCTGCTTCCTCCTCTCTCTCTGCCTGCCTCTCTGCCTACTTGTGATCTCTCTCTCTGTGTCAAATAAATAAATAAAATCTTTAAAAAAATGAGTTAGTAGTACTTCTAAAAGGCTTAGGATAGTGTCTGGCAATAAGTACTATTATTTCAAACAGAAGTTTGGATTGTTTCTTTGGCTAGAGGTCTTCTCTGTGATAGTTCGGTATTAACAAATATTGGTGGCAAGTCTGAGGAGTGCAACTTAAAAGTTCTGGGAGAAAGGTACCTGCATTTAACCCAAATACAATTAATTTTAAGACAGGATACTATTTGAGATAAAAATACTATCTGGACTTAGAAAATATTTGTTAGCTGGAAGGTTTTTCTTTTCTTTTTTTTTTTTTTTTCCTTTTTTAGAGTGGCATTTTTTTGTTATAGCTGAATCATTACTTATGATACTTAAAGCCATGATGCACTGATTCTATCCCTATCTGTGTCAATAAATAAGGGATCTTATTTTGTTGCTTGTCATTAAAAAAAAAATAAGAGTTCAGTAAAACTTCTTGTGTAATAATGTACATGAAAAGCACTCTGACACTGACAGAGAGATGGGGGCTTTTTCTTGTAATTATGTGTGCACATCTACGTGTGCCAGATGCTTATCATACATCAACATGCCAGCAAACACAATTCCGTCACTTCTTGCAAAGAAGAGTAGTTGTTCTTTAAAAGTAGAAGAGGGGTGCCTGGGTTGCTCAGTTGGTTAAGCCACTGCCTTCAGCTCAGGTCATGATCCCAGAGATCCGGGATCGAGTCCCACATCGGGCTGCCTGCTCAGTGGGAAGCCTGCTTCTCCCTCTCTCACTCCCCTCTGCTTGTGTTCCCTCTCTAGTTGTGTTTCTCTCTATCAAGTAAATAAAATCTTAAAAAAAAAAAAAAGTAGAAGAACAACAGTGGTGCCTGGGTGGCTCAGTTGGTTAAGCGACTGCCTTCGGCTCAGGTCATGATCCCAGAGGCCCGGGATCGAGCCCCGCATCGGGCTCCCTGCTCCATGGGAAGCCTGTTTCTCCCTCTCTCACTCCCGCTGCTTGTGTTCCCTCTCTTGCTGTATTTCTCTCCATCAAATAAATAAAATCTTTAAAAAAAAAAAAAAGTAGAAGAACAACAGAAAGAAAAAAGTCTCAACTTATTATGTGATTTTTCTCCCCTTTATTATTTTATTTGCTGGTACAATAATCTTAAAATATCCCATGACTTCAAATTATTAGATATCACCTAAAACCTTATTGAAAAGGCAAGTGACAGCTCCCATCTAGGATAGTTTCTGCCCGCCAAAAGAATACAGTTTAGAAATTTCACCTCATAAAACATGTTACAATCTCCCCTCTTCAAAGAGGGGTCAGATTTAAAATGAGCAATAGCTTTTAAACAACAAAAGTATCAACCTTAAAAGCTGTACACACATCTACTTTTCAAATTAGCTATACCAAAAAGACCAAGCCTCCTGTTTCAGTCTAATTCAAAACACAAGGATATTAAAGCTCCACCACTACTTTATGTAATAGGTATATACATAATGAAGGAAAAGTTATTTTGAGTATTTTAGCAAAGTACATGGGAATACAGGACAAAACTGCATTACTGATCCAGAAATAAAGCCTATTACTTCCCGTCTATTCTTTACACACTACTGAAAATAGCAGTCCCAGAGAGAAAGCATGCAACAAAATCAAAATTTGTTCTCCCATTTGGGGGACAGAAAAGGCCATGGGGTTCAATATACTCAATATATTCACGAATATTAATGTTTTTTAATTAATCGAAGGGGATTTGCACTGTAACAAGATTTTACTCTAGAAATTATTCAAAAACTAGATTCCAATAACAATATTGGTCAAACTTCTCATTACAAATAATGATTCAATATGAAGTACACACCATCATCTTGACTACTCTCATCAAAATGTTTAACTGAAACCTGAAAAATGCTTTAGTATGAACTTCCAGTTTTAAGGAAATACAGGGAGAGAGGAACAAGTTTAACAAATCCAGAATGTGGGATATTTTCCAAGATAACTGGCCTGATCTCTTGAAAAAAAAAATCAATTACTGGGGTGCTGGGGGGCAGGGGGACTGTTTTAGATGAAAAGAGATAAATGTACACACCCAAAATATGTGAACCTTGTTTTAACTGTGACTTAAACAGCAGACACTTATTTTTTATTTTTTTTAAAGATTTTATTTATTTATTTGACAGAGAGAAACACAGCTAGAGAGGGAACACAAGCAGGGGTAGCGAGAGAGGGAGAAGCAGGCTTCCTGCTGAGCAGGGAGCCCGATGTGGGACTTGATCCCGGGTCTCCAGGATCATGACCTGAGCTGAAGGCAGTTGCTTAACCAACTGAGCCACCCAGGCACCCCAACAGCAGACACTTATAAAGGCAACTGGGGAAATATTACTATAAACTGGCTGTGAGATGATATTAAGGAATTACTGTTAACCATTACTGCCACCAAGACAAATACATAAAAAAACATCCTTGGGGCGCCTGGGTGGCTCAGAGGGTTAAGGCTCTGCCTTCCGCTCAGTTCATGATCTCGGGGTCCTGGGATCAAGTCCCACATTGGGCTCTCTGCTCGGCGGAGAGCCTGATTCACCCTCTTTCTCTGCCTGCCTCTCTGCCTATTTGTGACCTCTCACTGTCAAATAAATAAATAAAATCTTAAAAAAAGAGAGAACATCCTTATTCTTAGGAGGAGCAAACCGAAGTATTTTGGAATATGGTGTCATAGATTCTGCAACTTACTTTCAAACAAATCAGTTTTTTAAAAAAGTATTTATATTTATATATGTATTTATATGTAACTAATACATCTACATGGATAAATATACAAAGTATTTACTATGTTAGTTTTTTTCAACTTTTCCTATTTTTTTAAATTTCTCATAATTGAGAAAAAGGATTAAGATAGACTCAAACTGTTTTCTTATGCTTTATATGTATTTCAGTCAACATTTTATAGTCATTATTATATTTAAAAACAATATTCCAGGGACGCCTGGGTGGCTCAGTTCGTTGGATGACTGCCTTTGGCTCAGGTCATGAGTCCCACATCGGGCTCCCTGCTCGGCGGGAAGCCTGCATCTCCCTCTCTAGCTTCCCCTGCTTGTGTTCCCTCTCTGGCTGTGTTTCTGTCTGTCAAATAAATAAAAATATTTAAAAAATAAAAAAAAATAAAATAAAAAAATAAAAACAATATTCCACAGACGCATTGTTATTTCTACTTTATAGGAAATTTAGGCTTTTGTGATTAACAACTTCAAACAAACAAACAAACAAAAAAACGGGATACAGAGGAAAACATTAAATCCACTTTTTTGACATGGTACAACTATAAATTAATAAATGATTTTCTTGTGGCTTATAGACATTTAGTGCAGGTATAGTTATGAATTCCATGTATGTAAATTATGGATTCCATTTATATAAACCACCACAATGTCAAAGAAGAGATGTCCTTTTATAAAGCAGATATTTTTTCAGTAATGAAAAATATATTCTTTTTTGTGTGTTTTCTTTCGAGAGAAAGAGAATCTCAAGCAGGCTCTACACTCAGTGCAGGCCCAATTCAAGGCTTGATCTCAGAACCCTGAAATCATGACAAAGCTAAACTCAAGACTCTGACGCTTAACTGACTGAGCCACCCAGATGCCCCAATGAAAACTGTTTTTTTTTTTTCTGACACGTGGTTAACCAGAGTTAGTCAGCAGATAGAATATCTGTGTAACAATATTAATTTTTCTTTGCTCTCAACCAATGTGAAACGAGGCTGTAATTTTTACAAGGGCAGAGACTGTGTCTTATCCACTTTTGTTTTACATACTCCCTAACATTTCATAGGTATTCAAAAGTTTACTGAATTGAATAGACTTAATTTCTTTGGCCCCTGTTAATCAATCATAACCATCCTTCAATTTTATAAAAGGTTTCATTTTATCTACTGATTTCCATGAAAAGGAATATTTTCTTGTTGAGTTCTTTAAGAAAACACTTTGATGTTTCTCCTAAGTCCAATCCTAGTGAAATGAAAAGATATGTTCAAAGATTTATACACAAATTCATAAAACTTGATTCATAATAGGCCTAAAGAGAAAATAACACAAATGGTCACCAATGGGGAAAAGATTAAAAACTGAGGTATAGTCATAGAATAGATTAGTATTCAGCAATAAAAGGATAAACTACTAATATGTGCAACAAAGATGGATAAATCTCAAAATTATTACGTTGAGCAAAAGAAGACAGATACTGAAGAGTACATCCTGTATGATTCCGTTCTGTTGTTTTTTTTAAAGATTTTATTTATTTATTTGACAGAGAGAAACACAGCTAGAGAGGGAACGCTAGCAGAGGGACTAAGAGAGGGAGAAGCAGGCCTCCCACCGAGCAGGGATCCCGATTCGGGGCTCGATCCCGGGTCTCCGGGATCATGACCCGAGCCGAAGGCAGCTGCTTAACCAACTGAGCCACCCAGGCGCCCCTATGATTCCGTTTCATTTGTTGACCAAACTAATCTACAGTAACAGAAGTAAGACCTGGCCCAGGGTCACGACAGGGAGGGGGTGATTATATGGATGCATGCATTTGTCAAAATATACTCAACTATGAAAATGGGTTTATTTTATTATTTGTAAATTACACCTCAACAGAGCTGACTTTAAAACAAGGCACGATATTCCCTTCCTTCTGTTTTTAATAGAAATTAAAGCTATCCCAGGATTGATACAAAGCCAAGGAACTGAGGTTCTCCTTGCTTATTCAGAGTTCTCACCATGGGGCCAAAGGCAGAAAACTAATAGTTCTTCATAAAGAAAGGTCCTGCAATGGAGCAAGAAGAGCAGCAAGAGAGACAAAGGAAGCAGTAACAGCAGATCTGGAGACAAGCACTTAATTTTCAAAGGGCACTTGAAAGAGCACAAAGAATGGGGTGCTAACTACAAAAACAAGTAGGAGCAAAAATATGGGTCAGCTTACACCTCTATAAAATGCAGACCTTTATGAAGATACATCGTAGAACAATTTCCGATAATTTAGTTTGGAAATATTCATAAATTTGAAAGTCTCCTTAATTTCTATGACCTCAGAGGTTCCTTTTAATAAAACCTACTTGAAAACGTTTCCATACCTAACAGTTTTTGGAAATCTAAAGTTTGGGTTAATGTCCTGTCATCACTTGAAATCCCTCTAGGATTTCAAATGAATTCAAGCAGCAGCCATTCAAAGAACTATTTTTAGGGTAAACTAAAGCCTCTTTATACTAGTTGACTATTTAGCCATGTGGCTTACTTAACCTTCAGACTGGGGGGAAAAAAGGTTTTGGTTATCAGACCAACTTAGTTTGCTTACACAACAAAAACTTCAAACTATTACAATAGGATATTATGGCAGAGACTGCTATACCATTTTCCATTTTATTCTTCTACAGTACCATGTTTTTAAGCTGGATAAAAGGACTACCAGAGAGAGACACATTTCCCAGTCTCCCTTGCAGCTATTTACGGGCCATGGAAAGGGAAACTCTCCTCAAGAAACTGGCAAGTACCCTACACCCCTTCCTATGACTGAAACGAGATGCTCCCTTGGCCCCAAAGCATAACGGCAAAAATCCAGAATGACAGGACAAATGAGCTAGGAGTTTGTGGGTCCATGACACTCTGTGGTGTGGAACACAGCCACTGTGAACAGCTAAGGATACATCCCCAGAGTTTTACCTTGGAAAGAAATAATCTTGTTTCAGCCACTTATTACTTTGGATCTTTTGTTATTCACTGTACAAAAAAATAAGTCTCTTACTCCAGCTTCCCTAATCACCTTTTCCCTTCTCCAAAGGGGTAAGCCAGTTTCTCCTGTATCATTCTATATAATAAATGTATGTATGGGTATACATGCCCATATACACATATTCTTATTTTTTAACTATTGTTAGCATACAATACAGTGTTCAAAGTATTCTTTTTTTCTTTCATTAGCATTTTAGAATGATTCCTCAAGTAGGGATCCAGGTGCTTCATTTTTAATGGAAGTAGGATATACCCTAATTTTTTTAAAGTATGCTTTTCTGTGGACATTTCCTTCTACCATCACAAACTTATAAGCCTTGTATTTAATACTTTTTACACAATATATCTCTATCAATTTAACAAATTCCTAGAAGAGGAAATGTCAGGTCAAACTGCTTTTGATAATACTGCTGATGGGCTTTCATAGATGTTGTATCACTTTACACTTCCATCAGCAACATATGACTGTTGTCTCTTCATTTTTGTAATACCACATATTATTTTTTGTTCTTTGCTAACCTGACAGGGAAATATAGAATCTCAAAGGATGGTAAAGAGCCTTATAATTCAAGTTGATCACACTGATAGTTATGTTAAGTGAAAACACTGGGTAAAGCAGGGAATCATATATATACATTGTAAATAGTTATTATAAGCTAAAACATACAAGTGAACAGGCCATTTCTTGCATATAGGTGTACTGACTCCTATTCCTAGTCACCTTTCTTGCAACCATCACATACCCATACTTACCAAATCTAATTTCCAGTTGGGGTTTCTTTGAAGTAAAGTAAGAATTTGGAAAAAACTTGGGAATCCATAAAAAGAATGATGCTCTCTAAGAACTGGCATGAAGTGATTTCCAAGATATACTACTAAGGAGAAAAAAGCACAGTGCAAAAGAATGTATGTTTATTATTTTATGTATAAGACAGATGAAGAAATAATACATATATACTTGCTTGTATTTATAAAAAGGGATAAATCAGAAAAGCCACTGAGTGGCTCAGTCCAAGAAGCATCTGACTCTTGGTTTCGCCTTAGGTCGTGATATCAAGCCCACCATTGGGTTTCACACTCAGCTTGCAGTCTGCTTAAGAGTCTCCCCCCTCTGTCCCTCCCCCCATGTGGATGCACCCTCTAAAATAAAATAAATAAAATCTTTAAAAAAAGATAAAAAGGAATGAAATGGTCACCTTTAGGCAGTGGGAGAAGAGGGAGAACAGGGAAATGGGGGAAAGAGATAGGAATTGACTTCCTGAACGATGTACAGTATTTTAATTACTGAAATGAAAGAAAAAAAATGAAAAAAGCAAACCTTAAAATTGAATGTAAGCAGATGGAAAAAATAAATTTACCTGAATATTAAATTAATAAAACAGGAAAAGTTAATTCAATTAATTTTAGACAGTTGTCTATGCATCCTTAAGTGAGATATATTGTTAGGACGTAAAGAACTACAAGGAAACCTTGCACCATATCGATTTAGTGTTGACAATGATACGTTATCTTGAAAGCAGCTATATGTAACTGGAGGAAAGAAAATGTAGTAATATAGATTTACTGAGAACAAAGAAGGGATATACCAATACAGAATGAGAGAAAGTAAAGAAAACCTGTAGTACACTTGAAATGGAAGTACCATGAAATAAACATATATATACACACACACATTATTAAAATATATATTTAAATATATTTCCTAGTCCTATCCTCAATGCCCACTGAAAGGCCAGAAACAACAGAACCCTATAGCAATGAGCAGGACCAGCACCTAGACCTTGGTTATCACCCCATTTTTTTTTTTCAAGTTTGCCATAGGTTTAAATTCTTTTTCCAAAAGAAAAAAAGCTAAATGGAGATCAGACAAGTCACAAAAAGAGGTAAAAACAACGCTCCACATAAACTAAAAAGGTAATACTCACTGAAGAAAAATGCAAATTAAATACTGAGATACCATTTCTCACCTATCAGACTGCCAAAAAAATAACAATACATTCTATTGTTGAAGCTGTTGGAAAATGAGCACTCTGATACACTGCTAATGAGAATCCACATAGCACAATCCTGCTGAAAGGATATTTGGTAATACTTAATGATAAATCTACTTGGGTTCCAACTCAGCAATTCCACTTCTAGGAATCTACTCTGAAAGATACACCTTCAGCAAACTGGAAATAGGTCTGGCAGGAGGCTCTTCATTGCAGCCTTGTTTGTAATTGGGAAATATTGAAAACAACCTAAATGCCCACACATGGGAATGGTTGAATACAGTGTGGTGCATGCACACAACTGAGAACTATGCAGCTGCAAAAAAAAAAGAATAAAGGGGAAGGCGCTTTATGAACTGATAGAGGGTAATAGATAACCATGACATACAGTTAAATGGAAAAAGCATAGTGCAAAGGAGTAGCTATAATATGCTACCGTCCATGGAAGAAAGAAGAGGATATTAAAAAAAATATATATATATATATATATATGTATATATATATGCGCACCTCCTCATTTGTACAAAATGGAACACAGGAAGAATACAGAAACTAAAGCAACAATGGGCAAGCAGGAAAGAGATGGAAAATGAGGGAAAGGGGGGTAGCCGGGATGAGGAGGAAGTGCATTTTTTTTTTTAAGTATTTATTTATTTGACAGAGAGAAACACAGCTAGAGAGGGAACACAAGCAGAGGGACGGAGAGAGGGAGAAGCAGGCCTCCCGCCAAGTAGGAAGCCCAATGCGGGGTTCGATCCCGGGTCTCCAGGATCATGACCTGAGCCGAAAGCAGTCGCCCAACCAACTGAGCCACCCAGGCACCCCAGGAAGTGCATTTCTAATCATATCTTTTCCATAGCCTTGATTCTTCAGAAACACAATAATGTGCCCTTTGGCCCCCAAAATAAAAAAATAAACCAATCAGGATATGAGGAGAACCCAAAACAAAATGCAAACACTAAAAAATGAACCAAACGTCATGCCAAACGAACATCACACTTCAAGTACAGGTTTAAAGTATTTTTTCCCCCATTGTTTTTTGGTTTGACTTTCCTGACTTTCTCCTTTTTGACATGTATACATTTTTTATTCTTTTTTTTTTTGTTTTAAGATTTTATTTATTTATTTGACAGACCTCACAAGTAGGCGGAGAGGCAGGCAGAGAGAGACAAGGAAGCAGGCTCCCTGCTGAGCAGAGATCCCAATGTGGGCCTCGATCCCAGGACCCTGAGATCATGACCTGAGCCAAAGGCAGAGGCTTAACTCCCTGAGCCACCCAGGCGCCTGACATTTTTTATTCTTATAAAATATTTCAATCTTTACATACACCTTTTGGTCACGTTCAGGTAGCCTGCCTTCCTCCAAGATTATTTCACTTTTAACTTTCACATTTTTTCTTATACGTTCATAGTTTCCTTTTTAATGTTTAATTTTTTTGAAAGATTTTATTTATTTATGTGACAGAGAGACAGATCACAGGTAGGCAGAGAGGCAGGCAGAGAGGAGGAAGCAGGCTCCCTGCAAAGCAGAGAGCCCGATGCAGGCCTCGATGCGAGGACCCTGAGATCATGACCTGAGCTGAAGGCAGAGGCTTTCACCCACTGAGCCACCCAGGCACCCAATGTTTAAATCTTTGATCCATCTCTAATTAATTGTGTTAAGAACAGGGGAAGAATATTTTTTTTTATCCCAGTTCTTCCAACAGCAGTTGGAATCCATTCTTTTCTGAATTCATTTGAAATACAACTTTTATGGTGTTTAATTGTTTTCTGGATTCTCTATTCTGTTCCACTGTCTTGTTTATTCAAGGTTAAGTATCAAACAATTTTAATTATTATAAATTCACAACGTTTAAAATATCTGGGCAGTTCCCATCCCATTCTTATTATTATACTTTTATAATTTTTATTACTCTTACATTTGTATTTTTCTATAAAATTTAAAATCTACTTTATTCTTTTTTTTTAAAGATTATATTTATTTATTTGACAGAGAAACACAGCGAGAGAGGGAACACAAGAAGGGGAAGTAAGAGAGGAAGAAGCAGGCTTCTCGCCAAGCAGGGAGTCCGATGCGAGACTCGATCCCGGGATTCCAGGATCATGACCTGAGCCGAAGGCAGTCGCTTAACCAACTGAGTCACCCAGACGCCCCAAAATCTACTTTATTCTTAACAGAATATTGTTACTAGATAGGACATTTATGTATTAATTTAGGGAGAACTAATTATTATTTAAGTGAGTCTTTGTGCATTCAAAATATTAAGGGACTTTTAATCACAAATTCTACAATGGTATTGTTTCAAGAACAGAAACATGGAGCTTTCTTACAACATTAATTACCATCGCTCCAGTACCCTGCTCAATGTAGGGTAATGTCAAAGAATGGGTGTGAAGAGGTTATCATAGGTTCAGCCACCTAAGATTTTTATTGGAAATAAAGGACTGTGAGGTCACAGAAACCTCCTACTATGCCAACATACTGTCCAACACAGATATTTTTTGGACCTTAAAATCATACCCAAATCTTGGTTTCTAAATACCAGTCTTCACAAAAAGGAACCAGGGCTCCTTAGATAAAGGACTGATCCCAGGGTTGGAGCAGGCAAAGATGAACCTGGAGCATTTTGTTATGCTAGAAAGTATAAGTGCTAAAAAAATGCAGAAGACTTGTCAAGAGACAAAACGCCAGTTTGAAAGGCCTCCCACTTGCCAAATATGAAAGAATATGAGCATCAAATAATCAAAGTAATGGATTAAAACTCACTGAATAAAACGGACTCCCTAAGTTCATACCAATGATTAGGACTATGATAATGAATGGGGAAAGGAGGAAGTTTTTTCTAACAACAGAATGCTGACCAACTAGAGCAGAAAATGGGAGACTCAGGCAATCACCATTGCAACTGTCATAATAACAACTGATTTTTAGGCAAGAATCAACAATGGATACTAAAATGGTGAAATTTAATCAGGAAAAGTTATTTACACAGGTCAAAGTATCTCCCCACAAAGAACTTAGGATTTACAAAGGAAAAAAACCATTATGCTGAAGAAACTGGGTAGTCATCACCTTAATTAAGCAATTAAAGGGAACACCACCAATACTGAGACAGATATGGTGTGATTCACCAAGAAAGATACAATTTACTTCGGTGGTACCAACACACAAAACCTAAGTCATGAGGAGACAGACAACCCCAAACTGAAAAACATTCTAGAAAATAAATGGCCTATATTCTTCCAAAATACCAATGTCAGGAAAGACAAAGGTAGGCTATGGAACTGTTCTAGATTTAAGAGACATAAAAACTAAAGGCAATGCATGATCCTAGGTTAGATACTAAGCCAGAAAAAAACTTGTTTTTCTGTAAAGACAATGAGACAATTGGCAAAACTGAGTAAAATCCAGATTAAATAATGTATCAATGTTTTATTTCTTATTTTGCTAATTCTGGTTATATAAGGGAATGTCCTCGTTCTAAGGCAATCCATGAAGTACTTAAGGGTGCAGGGGAACACGTCTGTAACTTACTCTCAAATAGTTCGTAAACAAAGGTTTTCTTCAGGCATCCACATTTTCCATTTTTATGACTAAGCTGGCAAAACAAACCACCGTAGAGCCGTCTTACAGTCTGGAAGGCTCACCCCCATTTATGATCAACAGCCACTAGATGGCGCACTGGCACTCTGACATCCCAATCTCGGCAGCCTAGGTTTCCATAGGCAGCATTTTAGACTTAATTATACTTAGAAAACAAAAGCACAACTGATCTTTAAATAAGGACAATACCAGGCAACTACTACAATCAAAACAGATGTTTTTACAATGGCCTTACAAGGCCTTTCATGATCCAATTTTTCACTAGTCCCCAAACCCATCTCTCTGTAGTTCTGAGTTTAGTGTTGCATTTCAGAGAACTTTTCTTGACACTGCTACATAAAACAGCAAGTGGCTGCATGCCCTCCCCCCATCCCGACCCTGCTACATTCTTTTTTAGCAGTTGGCAATTTCTTGTCTTCCTTCCCACACTCCCAGAATTTAAGTCTCATGAGGACAGATTTTATTTTGTTCAATGCCTGTAACTCAAATCCCTTCTTCCCTTTCACCCCTAGCTATTATTCACCATCCTTCGATTGTCCATGACACCCGCCCCACATCAGTCCCCACCTGGAGACTATGAAGAGCCTTAAATGTCAAGCACTGAATTATTTTATGTAGAAGTCATCAAGACATGTAAGCAGCAAAGTAACCCTATAAAAACAGCATTTTGGAAAAATTCCTTTGTCAAGAAGGTAGTAAAAGGTAGCAGAAGTAGAAAGCAAAGATATAGAAGACATTGCGAAGTAGTAGTTACAAGCAAGGCCTCTGATGCCATGAGACTTAGGTTTGATCTTGGCTCTACAGTTTACCAGAGCTCCACGACTTTGGGTAAACTGCTAGTTCAGGAAGCTCTTTGTCCTTCAGCCGTGTAAAAAGAGGACAGGATAAAAATCTACCTTATAGAGACTATGCTTATCCTGTGCTTAGTACATGGCCAGATACATAAATTGTAGCACTGCATGAAGGAAATACGGGAAAAGGAATAAGCAATTATCTGTTCATTGGTCAACTAATTTTTACTAAGTATTTGTGTCGGGCACTTTTCTAGGCATTGGAAATGCAGCCATGAGCAAAAAAAGAAAAGATAAAAAGTCTAGGGTCTTCACCATGTTTACATTTTAGCATGAGATGACAAAATAACCCTAAATACTCTAATTCTATCTGGTTGTTGAGTTTCTGTCGTGAATAGCTAAAGCTGGGACTACAATGTCCCATCAGTCTATCTCCGTGTCTCTCAAGGAGACACAAGTTCTACGTCAGGCTACAAGAAGGGCTATGAAGAAAAATTAAGGTTAAGAGGACAGAGTACACCGAAGTTAGTTTAAATAGGGTTGTAACATTTGAGCACAGAGGTAAGAGATGCTGGAGTTTAATCCGGAATGACACAAAATAAAACAGATCCAAGGGGAAGAACTGACTTGAAGATGATGGGTTTTGAGGCTTCGGAATGATTTAGCTCTGGTTTCAAAAGACAAACTAAAAGCTGACTAGAGAAAGCACCCTAGCAACTCTAGTTTACATACTTGTAAACTTTACTCTTCATTTATTTTGACTGTGGGGAAGAAAGAACTGTAGGATTTCCTAATCAGAGAACTGTCTTCTAGGGACTATGTTATGGGTTGAACTGTAATGCCCTCCACCAAAAGATACACTGGAGTCCTAGCCTCCAGTATATCTCAGAATGTCACTTTATTTTGGAGACAGGATCTTTACAGAGGCCAACAAGTTAAGATGAGGTCATCCACTATGACTAGTGTCTTTATTAAAGGGGAAAATTTGGACACAAATTGAGACACACATAGAGGGAAGATGATGCAGAGACACAGGGAGAAGATGGCCATCTTCAAGACAAGGACAAAGGCCTAAAACCAGATTCCTCTCAGCCTTCAGAAGGAACCAACACTGCTGTTACCTTGATTTTAGACAAGTATCCCCCATAACTATGAGACAATAAATTTCTGTGGGTTAAGCTACCCAGTTTGTGGTACTTTGTTACAGTAACCCCAGGGAACTAATAGAGATGAGAGAAAATCCTATCTGTATACTCATCTCCCTTAAGAGATCATAAGCCCCTTGAGGGGAAGAGCACCTATACTTGAAATCATCTCTTCTGAAGTACCTGATCTGATGCAAAAATTTAATAATATACTATTTTAAGTTCCAGCACCTAAACACAGTAGCATTCAGTAAGTATTCAAATTCTCCCACTACTTTTCCATCTGTATTTTTCCTGACAGGTATTTCTTTCTTTTGCAAATTGACAAGCTGAAATTAACTTCTGCGACAGGCTCAACTAGTAATCTCAACTCAGTAATCCTAAACTGGGGCTAGGATTTGGCACCATTAAAATAAAAGTCTGAGTCCCTAAATTTATCAGATGTTAATTAAATATAAATTATCCCCGACCTTTAGGCAATTATGCCCCAAATCAGACTTTATATATACAGATTCATATAGAGGAAATACCAACAGATAAATTAACACCATTAGTTGATACATGAATAACAATAAGAAATGTCACATAAAAGCCAAAGGTAAACCCATCTAAGGTAAGAAAGAAAGCATGAGAAAGGGAGTAACTACCAGCACTCTAGCTTCACACTGGGCTAGGCTAGGCACTCACATGCAGTTTCATCTCAGGATCACACGTCTACAGATAAGCCACATCAGACTCAGGGAAGTCAAATGCATTGTCCAAGTACACCCAGCAATGGTGCTGGAGAAAAGATGGAACCGGGGACTGTCTTTAAAAAAAAAAGGACAAGCTCTTTCTGGTGAGTACCATACAAGCATATGCCTGTACCAACCTTCCACCTAGAGACATGAGCACAAGTTAACTAATTTAATCACATTGTTATTTTTTTTTTGTTACTGTTGTTGGTCAATACTAGCAAAGAAAAATGCAAAATACAGTTTCTGTTAAATCTACTTTCAAAGGCATAGATAGTTGTAGAAGAGAATAGGAGTATCAAGGGAGCTTGCCACCAAGCTCCTGTGTAAAAAGAACCTGACACCTCTGATCAAACTCCCGGGTAGAAGGACATTCAAGAATATCCAAACTGGGACACCTGAGTGGCTCAGTTGGTTAAGCGACTGCCTTAGGCTCAGGTCATGATCCTGGAGACCCTGGATCGAGCCCCACATCAGGCTCCCTGCCCAGCGGGAAGCCTGTTTCTCCCTCTCTCACTCCCCCTGCTTGTGTTCCCTCTCTAGCTGTGTTTCTCTCTGTCAAATAAATAAATAAAATCTTAAAAAAAAAAAAAAAGAATATTCAAACTGAAGCAGCACCATAATTAAAAGCAAACTGAATGAGAAGATACAGTTGCCATAAATTACATTTATAGTCAGTTACAAAGTAAGACTACCTTAGTATTTCAAGAAACAAAAATTCACAAAGTCACCCCCAAAGTACTGGCAGTCTTTTTAAAAAAATGCCTAGCCACTTAAAACAAAGAATTTAGAATTTAAGTAAATCAAATATACAAAGGTCATCAATGTGACTCACGGTACCTACGAACGCCAAACTTCATGGCACTGATGTTTGTTCATCACTATTGGTGACAATTCTTATATGGTAGTTAAAATATGTATTAAAGGGCATCTGGCTGGCTCAGTCAGTATGGCATGCGACTCCTGACCTCAGGGTTATAAGTTTGAGCCACACGTTGGGTATAGAGATTACTTAAGAAAAAAAAAAAGCAAGATCTTTAAAAAACATGTATTAAATGTTCTCAAATTTCTTGATACGCTATTCTAAAATACCCATCCATATTTTCCAAGGCATTTAAGCCACCAATGAACTTACTACCCAATAGCAACAAATTACCCCTGACTTTAATATTTATCTATACAACTGAAGGTTCATCATGGTACAAATGAGCATGACTTTTATTTATCTAGCTCCTGCCAACTGACTTTTGTGTCCGGTACTACTCTACTTCCCTGAAAATGAACAAAGTATATTTAACTTATTTTGTGGCTTCTGATAACTTTCTGAAATCATTCTTTGTCAAGAGTTGAAAAACTGGATACACCAGTCTTCATAGCTGATCTCAGCTGATTCCCAAATTCCCAAAGTTAATTCTCCAATAAGAGGTACACAAAACCATAGGGCTCTTCCACAACTGTGTTTAGTGTAACTTTAGGAAAGGGTACTTGAGATAGTATTAAGCCAATTAATTAGGCTATTAAGGCCTAACCCTCACCCTGTTCAGAATCTATGGCAGAGATTACAAACTGCAGATGGCAAGCCAAATTCTGCCCCTAAACTTTTGTTTACAATGGTTGAAAAAGAAAAAAAATCAAAATAGTTGTAAACACCAAATAATCTTGAGAGTCGCAAGAAAACAAAGATTTCCAGGGTCTCCTGGAAAAGCTGAAGATCTGATTACACTGGACGCATCTCACAGGACAATGAAGGAGAGCTAAGAAATCTTTTCTTCTTTAGATACAAAGGAGGAGGCCTACTCCACACAGTCCAATAACCACTATTCCATTCTGGCTTACCTAGAGTATGTTTTATAAACCATATTCCTTTTTTTTTTAATAAACCATATTCTAAAAATAAGTCAACACAATCACAAATTACATAAATATTCATTTTAAATTAAAAACATGGGTGACCCAAATTCTGTAAGATTTGGAATCTTAAAAAATGCCAAAGATGATGTAAAATGAAAGTAAAATGACGAATCAATCTATGTTAACCAAGTGGTAATATAATTACACAGCAAGGAACTGGCCCAAGTAACTTTAAAACTCAGTAATTTGACCTCATATCCCTAGGGAAATATATCCTAGGGCTTAAAAACGACAAAAAAATCATTAACTTTCTTCAATAAGCATATGTTGGTGGTAGTGTTGGCACTGTCATTCTGAGACTATTTTGTATTTATACTGTCGGAAAAGGAAAACAAGTAATCATGTTGGTGCTGTTGAGAATAAGCGGTTTCCAGTGTGGGAGAGAGGAGACGGGAGATGTAAAATCAAAGAAGGTTAAGAAAAAGTCCCTGGGTCATTTAATTTGACTTTTTAAAAAAAGATTTTATTTATTTGACAGAGAGAGATCACAAGTAGGCAGAGAGGCAGGCAGAGAGAGAGGAGGAAGCAGGCTCCCTGCTGAGCAGAGAGCCTGATGTGGGCCTCGATGCCAGGTCCCTGAGATCATGACCTGAGCCGAAGGCAGAGGCTTTAACCCACTGAGCCACCCAGGTGCCCTAATTTGATTTTTAAGTATAACATGAACTCATGATTTAAAAAAAAAAAAAAAAAAAACACAACTCATTTCCTAGCTCCAATCACAGACAAGGCCTAGAAACAATGACTAACTCAGTAGGAACAAACACTTTAAGTGCCGAGACTGTGATCTTGAAAAGCCATTTCCCATGAAAAAGCTTCTTAGAGAAAGACAGATTTCCTGGTCTGGGCAGAAAATGCACGGTAAGTCTAGACAAACTGTCATACCAGATAGCAAAAAGAGCTATCAAAGATGCCTCAGATTAAGTCAAATGGACTCTGGGGCCAGACCTTCGTGAAGGGACTCCAACTGGCCAAAGATGGGGCAATGAATAAAAATGACTACTACAGGGCACCAGTCATTGGGCGTCTGCCTTCAGCTCAGGTCATGATCCCAGAGTCCTGGGTTCTAGCCCCATGTGGGGCTCCTGGCTCAGCAAGGAGGCTGCTTCTCCCTTTTCCTCTCCCTCTACCAGCTGCTCCCCCAGCTTGTGCTGTGTAATAAATAAATAAAATCTTAAAATAAAAAAATGACTATACATGCTACAAAAAAACCATGAATATTGAAAAAATTATGCTAAGGTAAAGAAGCTGGTCACAAAAGACGACTTATTGTATGATTCTGTTTATGCGAAATGTCCAGATAGGCAAAAAAGTGGATTAGTCATTGCCTAGGATTAGAAGTAAAGTACCTCTTTTTTTTTTTAAAGATTTCATTTATTTATTTGACAGAAAGAAACACAGCTAGAGAGGAAACACAAGCAGGGGGAGTGAGAGAAGGAGAAGCAGGCTTCCCGCCCAGCAGGCAGCAGGATGTGGGGCTCGATCCTGGGCTTCCGGGATCATGACCCGAGCTAAAGGCAGTTGCCCAACCAACTGAGCTACCAGGCACCACAGAAGTACTCTTGAGGGGTAATGAGGAGTGACTGCTAATGGGTCCAGGGTTTATATCTGGAGTGATGAAAATGTTTCAAACTTATTTGATCATGGTAATGGTTGCACAACTCTGTGAACATACTAAAAACCACTGAATTATACACATTAAACAAGCAAATTTCATGATATGTAAATTATACCTCATAAATCTGTACCAGGAAAAAAAAAACCCAATACAATGAACTGAAACACAAGTAGGTTTAAATCTCTCTTTATAGAACAATATAATTAATAAATTAAAGAAGGGAATATTACCACTTTGCAATCCCAAGTAAGATGGGCAATGACCAGTGGCCATTAACATCACAAAAAGTTAATTAGACAGCAGGTGTCTCCTAGAAGTATACAACACCACCTATGAATTAGTCCAGCAAAAACAAATTTGCAGAGAAAAAAAAAAAAAACCCATGAAGAACCAATAAATATAAAGACCAGAGAGACTTCTCAAACAAGAGCAATATAATGATCTTATGAATCCTGATTTAAACAAACTTAAAATTACCAGGGAAATTTGAACCCTGATTGGATATGGGATATAAAGGCCTTGGTTCAAAAAAATTTTAAGTGTGATAATAGTACTGTAGCCATGTTTAGAAAATTAAGAGTCCATATCTTACATAATGATATAATGTCTGAAGTTTGCTTTAAAAAAGATGGGAGGGGAGCAGAAGCAGGAAATAAAAATGAAACATGAGCCATAGTTGATAATTGTTTAAGATGAGATGGGTATACAAAAATATATTTTGCTATTTTCTCTTTTGTATAGATTTGAAATTTTCCACAATAAAGCTTTTAAAAAGACAGTGCTGCCAATTCCACACATCACTGGAATTACTGCATTTTACAAATTCAAAAATTTCCCAAATTCAAACACAAATAGGTCTCCCACCATTCCCACATCTCTGAAATCAAGACACATCTGACAGTGAAGATTTATCAAGTGTATATAAACGATGGTGTATCAATTTAGCTGGTAGGGTTTTTTTTGACAGGGTATATATAAGATAGTGTAATTTAAAACTAACAGCATCTCAAATTCAATGAAAAAAACTGCAAGATTATAAATACATCCAGTTATCTATCTCTCCTTAGCTAAACCATTATTTGCATTGTACTGGAAATGAAGAATTCAAAAAACCTCTTGGCTATCTGAATTTTCTCACTTGCTTGGAATTCAATTACAGTGAGAGAAGCATTAACATAATACTTTAGCCAATACAAGAATAAAACTAGTCCCTAAACTAGCATTAGTGACAGAGAAGATCTGGGGAACATGGAGCAAAAAGTCTCCCTAAGATGAAGGGAGAAAAAGATTGCTGCAATTATCTTGCCCGTCTGAACAATATAGTAAAAACTGAATCTAGTTAACCCAACCTGTCTTTTCTTCATTTTTGATAGGTTCCTAAGTACCTACCACTTCCATAAATTGCTGGTTTCAAGTAATCTACAGGAACATAGTAATCTGGCAAGCCTCTGGGCCTCACTGTAGCAAAAAGACATGTAAACAAAACTTACTAACATAATATAAACTTACTGAGGAAGAAAAGAGGACAAGAAAGTATTTCTGACAACTGTAATTTCAGAAATGCAATTTTGCAACCACACACTTTAATGGAATCACAAATATAAAACTTTTTTAAAGATGACAATTGACGGGCACCTGGGTGGCTCAGAGGGTTAAGCCTCTGCCTTCAGCTCAGGTCATGATCTCAGGGTCCTGGGATCGAGGCCCACATTGGGCTCCCTGTTCAGCAGGGAGTCTGTTTCCTCCTCTCTCTCTGCCTGCTTCTCTGCCTACTTGTGATCTCTCTCTCTGTCAAATAAATAAATAAAATCTCTAAAAAAAAAAAGAAATTAGAAAGGTTTGAGAAATATAAATCTGCCACATGACAAAGGTGCATTCTTAATAAACAGCTCTTAATATGATGATCAACAATCCAATATAAAAATGGGTAAAAGGTAGAAGCAGGCCAATAAATACATCCCACAAATGGCTGACCTTGTCGGTAACAAAAGAAATTAAAATCATAGATTACCTATCTATTGGTATATAGATTATAGATTAACAAAAAATATTAAAATTATAGATTACTAAATTTGGAAAGCTTTTAAAGTAACACTGCCCGGTTCTGGTGGCCAAGCAGGATGTGCAAGAATACTCCCACTTCCAACACTGTATCTGGAGCAGTCCTCCTTCATTCCCCTCTTCTCAGTATTACTTTCTCAATATGGCTTCAATCACCCTATTTAAAACTGCACCTTCATCCCCACTTCTCAATTCCCCTTATCTTCCTCTATTTTTCCAACTAATTGCCTAACATACCACATAATGTACTTATTATGCGCACTGCTTATTCTCTGTCCTCCTCCCCCATGAACATACAGTTCCCAAGGACAAAGAAGTTTTTCTTTCAATGATGTATCACGGGATCAAAAATTGCTAGGTATGGGAAGTATTCAAAAATTATTTGTTTAGGGGCGCCTGGGTGGCTCAGTTGGTTAAGCGACTGCCTTCGACTCAGGTCATGATCCCGGGTGTCCACACTCGAGCCCCGCATCGGGCTCCCTGCTGGGCGGGAAGCCTGCTTCTCCCTCTCTCACTCCCTCTGCTTGTGTTCTCTCTCTAGCTGTGTTTCTGTCAAATAAATAAAATCTTAAAAAAAAAGTATTTGTTTAATGAGTAGGAAAATTCAACTAGTTAATTCTGAATTAAACTAGTTAATGTCTTTGGAGAAAAATCTTTGTTGACGACATGAATATAAAACCTTTATTATTTTTATTTATTCTCTTGAGAGCAAGCGAGTGTGGGCACAGGCACAAGGGGGGGGTGTCAGAGGGAGAGGGAAAAGCAGACTTCCCACTGAGAGGGGAGCCAGATGCAGGGGGGTTCGATCCCAGGACCCCGAGATCATGACATGAGCCAAATGCAGATGCTTGTCTTCCTGAGCCACCCAGGTACCCCCAATTTTAAAACCTTTAAAATGTACATACCAGTAATATCACTTCTAAGAATTTATCCTAAGTAAATAATCGCTGATGTGAGCAATGGTCATCCGAAAGCTTATTCGTCTCAGCTATGAATTGTGAAAAACTGAAACAACATACACTGGAATACTGAAAAGGATATGGAATATTTAATGCTATGAAAAATATTCATGGTAATGTTAGCTGGGGAAAAGTATGCCCAATGATTCCATTTTTGGATGTGTATGAAGATATGCTTAATAGGAACTAAATACATGTGTATATATTGCTTAATAGGAACTAAAATAAATTATGATACATCCAGTTAATGGAATAATGGAATGCTAGGTGAAGTTACTCACTGTGTCCTGATATGGATCCACTTCTTCTTTTTTTTTCAAATAGGTCCCATGCCCAGTGTGAAACCCAATGCAGGGCTTGAATTCTCCACCCTGAGATCAAGACCTGCAAGAACTGAGCTGAGCTCAAAAACTGGGTACTTAACCAGCTAAGCCACCCAGGTGCCCTGATACAGAACCATTTCTAAGCCTTAGTGAAAAAGGCAGACTTTAATTTTTTTTCTTTTTAAGGTTTTATTTACTTATTTGACAGAGAGAAACACAGTGAGAGAGGGAACACAAGCAGGGGGAGTGAGAGAGGGAGAAGCACACTTCCCGCCAAGCAGGGAGCCCAATGTGGGGCTCGATCCCGGGTCTCCGGGATCATGACCTGAGCCAAAGGCAGTCACTTAACCAACCGAGCCACCCAGGCGCCCCAAAAAGGTAGACTTTAAAAATAGTAAGGCTATACTATAAGGAACTGATACAGAATCAATTTTCAAGGTACATTATTAAGTGTAAAAAGCATCCAATACCATTTATTTTTATTATTTTTTAAAAGATTTTATTTATTTATTTGACAAGAGAGAGAGAGAGAGAGAGAGAGACAGACAGTGAGAAAGGGAACACAAGCAGGGGGAGTGGGAGAAGCAGGTTTTCCCCCTGAGCAGCAAGCCCAACACAAGGCTGGATCCCAGGACCCTGAGATCATGACCTGAGCCGAAGGCAGACACCTAACTGAGCCACCCAGATGCCCCATCCAATACCATTCAAGTAAAAAAAACTGTTTCAAGTTTATGTACTCTACTCTCCACTAGATGGAAATATTAGAAATTTTCAACTATTTTTTCTTCTAATTTTTCAATGTAACAATTTTTTTGGAAATTATGTAATAAAGCCATTTCTCCTTTAACTGCACAGATCAGTGACAGCCAAAACAAACAAAATCACTTTGTCAGTGCAAATAATTTGACTACCAAATGTATAAATTTCTTTAACTTCAAAGAAAGTAAAAATTACTGTCCCAACTAACCTAAGTAACAAAATTATTACATATGAAATCCATTCTGGTATCATGTTCCTTAAGAAATAATGTCAAAAGCAAACATAAAGGTGTTAAATTATAAAAGCTATGACAAACAGATAAAAGCACACACCTATTGATATATATATTGAAAACTGAATGACCAAAGACAGAAAACTTCTCTTTTAGAGATATAGCCTGTAGGAAATGAAAGGGTACTTAAACTTTAACCCAGGCATCCTGAGGTACCTTATTCAGAAGCCCCAGTTTGCTCAGTTTCTACCTTGTTTGTCCTCAGACACATCAGAAGGAACTGTCACTTGGGAGACAATGGTTAGTACCCAGGGCTCTGGGGTCTATCAGACCCAGGGTTGAATCCTAGCTTTATAATTTTCTATGGGAGTAATCAGGAAAAATCTCAATTTCTTTATCTGTAAAGTAAAACAGAGATTATCATCCACTAGTAATGCAGTGTCTGAAAAAGTGAAATGGTGGCAAAATTCTTCAAATAAGACAACTAAAAATCCCCAAAGTCAATCCAAAGGAACCAAATACTAGAAAGCAGGAAGCTGGAAGGCAGGCCCTGGATCCCAGTTTTGAGCCTGCTATAAGTAGCTCTAGCTCGGTGACATATTATTTCATGTTATGCAGGCTCTAGTTTTAAGATCTACAAAATTAGGGGACTGAAATCCTTTCCACCTCTGCTACACCATGACTAAATTACTAAGATGCAGTTATGGCTGTACTTCCAAAAGTTTCTAAAATTCTTCATTTAAATGCTTAACTGTTGTAAATTCTTATTCAGTTTTCATCATGACTAGGCTACTAGTCATAATATATAAGACCATTTCCTTAACTAAATTATCCAAGGTCAGAATGCTAAAAGTGGCAAAATCTCAATTCAAACCAGATTTGACTCACTCCGAAGACCAAATTTTTGTCATGCTTCTTCCTCAGACCTTCTTCCTGACTAATCTGTTAACTAGCAGCTTGCCTTTGCAAAATGTCTGGATATCAGGAGTGCAGTCAGGAATCATGGAGCAGAGTCAAGTTACCTGAGTCAGGTGGGGCTTGAACTTCTGAAACAGTACTCTAACCAAATTATTAAGACACTTCAGCTACTTAAAAGGAGTATGGAGAAACAAACAAACAAACAAAAAGGTAAAATTGTCAAGAAAAGCTATTAATTGAAAACAAAAACAAAAAGCATCTCTGAAACTATAAGTAAATAAAGGTGGCTCATAAAAGTTCAGGAGTTAAAGTTGTACAAGATCAAACAGTAAAATAATTGCTAGATTATCTGTGCTATTCAATTGTGTTTGTGCAAGTATGTAAATAACACAAATTATACACAAGTGAGAGAAGGAGTAACAGATAATCCAAAGCACACATATTCAGCTTTAGAAATAAAGCACATAGTCTAAATAGATAATCCAAAGTAATGAATATCCGGTACTAAAAAATATGATCCAGGGGCGCCTAGGGGGCTCACGTAGTTAAACAACTGCCTTCAGCTCATGTCATGATCCCAATATCCTGGGATCAAGTCCCGAATCAAGTTCCCTGCTTGTAGGGGAACCTGCTTCTCCCTCTCCTACTCCCCCTGCTTGTGCTCTGTCAAATAAATAAATAAATAAAAATTTAAAAGCAAAAACAAAAACATGATCAGGGTGCCTGGCTGGCTCAGTCGGTAGAGCATGTGACTCTTCATCTCAGGGTGGTGAGTTCAAGCCCCACATTGGGTGTAGAAACTACTTACAAACAAATAAATAAATAAGAGCACCAAATATACTTTCCTCCCAAATTGTAGGTTATTCAGATTGATACAAAATTAATTTTCATGGAGAGACCAGGAAAGATCTCTTCTAAACAGTAAATAATAAAATTACCATCTTCCTACATCAGCTGAAAAGATAACATTTTATAACACTTTCATATGAGCTCCACAGGGAATAAGAAAACTAAGGCACATAACAAAAAAATAGTAATATTTAAATTCCCACCGCAGACAAGAACCAGTTTAGCTCCTCTGTTGTTTCCATTAACCCAACCTGGGATTAAAAACTGGTTTTGAAATAATCCATACATGGATAATCAAGAGGTAAACACACAAACGCATGTAGATAAACTCACATTTAAATGCCCAAGTTACCAAGCACTTTACGAAATAAAAAATTTCATAAGACAGTTGATAGAAATAGAACAAGAGGTGAGGTCACCTACTTTAGCTCTATTGACAGAGTCATACGTGCTCTTCTCAAACATTAGGTAGCTACCAAAAACCACAGACACACACCACATCTGGTGGTATCATTCAGAACGGTAACCTAGGAAAACCTCAGAAATGCTCGCTTTATCAGCTCAAAAAGAATGAAGCTGCATGCAACTCCACATAACATCAAGTAAATGGAAAAGTGTCCAGAAAATAATGCACATAGTTTTCTCAATACAAATTGCTTAAAAGACAACTTCCCAGACACCGTGCAATTAAACGTCAGCCCGAGCTAAAAGTTCTTTCGACTAAGCCTCACTGGCAGACGCCCTCTACCGGGCGTTTCTAGGATGTGACCAACTTTTGTGTCTCACACAGTAGCGCTAACCCACGGTTGTGCATCCTGCTGATAAAACCGGACATGTGGCACTTTACACACCGGACCAGAATCGCCGACACCCGGCACTACTGTGAGGCCCACTCCAGAAGGTATGTGCACTGAGCGCGAGGACTTGAGGTTTTGAGAGAAGAGAAGCAGTAAGAGAAGCCGGTTGTATACACAGGGGTCTGACCGCACTCTGCTGGGCAGGCGATGCGCCGAGCAGGCTCAGGAAGTTGACTAACCCAAGGGAAAGCTCCGAGCCCTCCTCTGTGAGGGCGTGTGGCTGGCAGACCAAATGCGGAAAATTCATTTAAGAACTCCCTGACGGCCTACGGTGCAGACGGAGGAGTCCAGTTAAGACTCGGGGAAGCAGGTATGGAAAAGACCAACAGTCCACAAACTGATAATGATCTACCAGCTCCGCCGGGAGGCCCCAACTCGGGGAGCGGTGCCTCCTCTCTGGAGCTGGGGAGCTAATGCACCGGGCGAGCTCCGCCAACAGCCCTTTCCAGCAGGCCTGGGGCTGCTAAGACCCAGGCCTGGCCTTCAGCAACATCGGCTCCGTTCCACATGGTTCACTGAATGCGACCCTCCAAGACCACTCCGAGGCCATGTGGCCAGAGCCGCGCGGTGCCCAAAGCCGGCGCACGTTCAGGAGGTGAAACCAGGGGAGAGGAGGTGCGGGAGGAAATCCAAAGAATGGGATGTTGGGGTACAAGACTCACTTCCTTTGGGCTTTGTCCTTCTTGGCCTTGGTCCTTTTCTTTCGGGCCTGGAGCGCAAGCACTGCAGGAGAGAGGGATGGATGAAAGGCGAATGTGGAGGAAAGGAGGCAACCAAGGTGAGGGTGGAGACCCAGCAGAGGCACGAGGCCCGCGTGCTGGGCCTGCCTGAGGGGCGTCTCCGGGGCGAGCGCCGCGGCTTCGGCGAGGCGGGCGGCCGGGCGGCGGGCGGCCCACCCGGCGCAGAGCAGCGCCCAGGCTGGGTGCGCCGGCGGGGACTCCGGCCGGGTCAGGGGGCGGACGGGCGGGGGTCTGTCTGGTTCGCCGACCGCCGGGCCCTGCAGCGGCCCCAAGGCGCGGGCCCGCCTGGCGGGGAACAAGGGGCGATGACTGCCGGCGCGGAAGGACGCCCGGGCTGAGGGGCGCGGACCGGCAGCCCAGAGGCGGGGGGTGAGGGGCGGCGCCACCTCAGAGGGGGGGCGCCGCACGCCCGGGGACCGGACTGCGGCGGTTAGGCGAAGCTCCAGTGCTGACCCGGGCCTCGCCCCGCTGGCCGTTGCCCCTCGTGGCGGAGGCCGCTCTGCCGCTCACCTTTCCGCTCCATGGCGAGACCGGTAACCGCCAGGCGCCTGCGCACTCCAGTGGCGGTGACTCCCGCTCTCGCCGCGGCCCAAAACCGAGCCCGCGCACACCCCGCCCCCCAGTGCCCGCCCCGTCCCCGCCCCAAGACGGCGCGCGCCTGCGCGTTGAGCCCGGAGCCTACCACCTGCTCGCCAGGAGCGGGGGCGCTGCGGTGTAGAATCGGGGGCCTGGGAGGAGGAAAGAACGCCGAGTGTGAATGCTGAAGAGGTGCTGAGAACTGGCTTGGAAGTCTGGCGGGGTCGGGTTCGTTCTGTCTACAGGGCGGTTGCCCCTGAGGAAAGGAGAAGAGCGTGGCTTTGAGGGTTTCCTGTGTGCTAAGTCAGTGCTCCGCAGCCTCCAGGAGTCCGCCTCGGTTTCCTGGTCTGTAGAATGGATTTAATCAGGCCTGTCCCAGTTTCCTTGCTGAACTCTTGTGAGGTGAGGGTCAGATACTACAGAAAGAAAATGAGGGCAGGCGGGGAATTTACAAATGAGAAAGAAAAGAAGGTTGGAGCAGCACAAAAGAAAGCCTGGAAAGAAGGAGCCTGTGACCTTATTCTCCCTCTAAAAGTGAGAACCTTAAATTAAAAAAAAAATTTTTTTTAAGTGAAAACCTTAAAACTGAATATTCTCTTAAAATTTCACGTTTAGGGGCGCCTGGGTGGCTCAGTTGGTTAAGCGACTGCTTTCGGCTCAGGTCATGATCTTGGAGACCCGGGATCGAGCCCCACATCCGGCTTCCTGCTTGGCGGGAAGCCTGCTTCTCCCTCTCTCAGTCCCCCTGCTTGTGTTCCCTCTCTAGCTGTGTTTCTATCAAATAAATAAAATCTTTTAAAAAAAATTCCACGTTTATATGAAGGCTCTAAAGGAAGGAAGGAAAAGAATAAAAACAGTGCTTTCTCATTTTACCACTTTATCCTTTTAGTACATGATAAATACAATTGTCTTGTAGGTTGTGTTTATACTTTTCTAAGCACATTATCTCATTTGATATTTGTGACAACTTAAAAGCAGGCTGTTACCTCCACTAAAAACTAAATGTTGGAGGGGATGTGCACCCAATCTGGAGCGTTCTGACCCAATGATTCAATCATCATATTGTAAAGCAAGGTTAGCAAAGATTTTCTGTAAAAGGCCATATAGTAAATATTAAGGCTTGTGGGCCATAAGATCTCTCTCAGCTCTTCAATTCTGCCCTTGCAGCTCGAAAGGAAAAGAGAAAATAGAGGCTGTGCTCCAATAAAGCTTTATTTATGGTCCCTGAAGTTTGCATTTCATGTAATTTTCATGTCATGAAATACTATTCTGTTAATCTTTTTCAACTATTTCAATCATTCTTGGCTCAGGCCCTAGTTTGCCAACCCCTGTTATAAAGTACTAAAGCTGGACAGGGTGTAAGCTTTGAAGACCCTTGCCCTAAAAGAAGTTAGACTCTGGGGGAAGACAGACAAGTAATTAATTTACTGAGAAAGGAAAATGAAAGTATAACAGTACTGCACAAGAGAAGCATGGGGGCTTGGGCGGGATTTTATTGAGCAAAATAAGTAATCAAATTCAACCAGGGAGGAAGCAGCTTTTGAACTGGGTCTTGGGAAATGTGTAGGGTTTCCGTAGGTGAAGAAAAAGATGTTAGGCATTCCTGAATGAGAAAATCAGTTGAGCAAAAAGGCACAGATTTGGAAACTTAAGGGTGGGGGTAGGGCGGGTAATGCCTGAAGTGAATATGGAATGTGAGGCCAGAAATGCAGGTTGGCCAAATTTGAAATTTAGATAATTAATATCTATTGCATGGAACCTGAATGATAGCATTTCTGGACATATTGCAAAAGAGGACAGCAGCTGTTGGCCAAGAGAAACTGCATCCCAGTTTCCTCCCCACTCTACTTGAGAACCAAAGGAGAGTTGGGGCAGACAGGCCCTGGAGCCTAAGGGTTCTGCCAGCTCAGGAAAACCTCAAGTGATTTAGAAAAGACAGGAGAGGTGTGGTGGCTGAGGAGAGGTCCCAGGATTGGCAAAGTACTCTCCACCAGAAAGTAAACTCTATGAGTTTAGGGACCCTGTTTGGATTTTTCTTGAGGTATCCTAGTGGAGAACTTTGTTGGGTCCTACTATTGTCTTGGGAGGTTGTTTTGCAGCCTCAACCTTAAGTCGAATTACTAAGGATGAGCCAGCATGC